>PVJS01010896.1:0-46919 GCA_004027185.1 Glis glis
GTAGAGAGAGAGAGAGAGAGAGAGAGAGAGAGAGAGAGAGAGACAGGGAAAGAGAGAGAGAGAGAGAGAGAGAGAGCTGAGGCTGGCCACGAACCCCGATCCTCCGGTCTCTGCCTCCCAAAGTGCTGGGATTACAAGCGTGTGCCACCACGCCCGGCTTTTTGGGATTTTTTCGACAATAGAAAAATTTTAACTGTACCTATGACTTTTATTATAATTTGTGAAACAAATAAGACAAAATATTAGTATATATTAACTCCAGTATGTGCATATAATTGTTTATGAAATTTCTATGTACCGTTATTTATTTTCAAGTTTTTAAAAATAATTTTTAGAAAATATGTGATTTACAAGTACACTTAAATACTTATATCTTTCAAAGTAGTCAGGAATCTAAAAACATATTTAATCAAATCAGTTATTGTATCTATAACTATATTCTTATTTATCTGTTGAAACTATTATTTTCTGACCATATAAGTGACACTAGAAACTGAAATAAACACACTGCTTCTTAATTTAATGTAGGATAGCATTACCTCATTCAACAAAATTAGTGAGAATTAAGCATAATCTGGGAATATAAATCTAAAGAGTGCCAAGAAAGTGCTTTACAGTTCTCAACTCCCTTGACAGGGGAGAGGAGCTACAGGCTCATCTGCCACATAATTGCCCCTTAGAAAGGCACTTATGAAACTGAAGGACCAAGGCATTCGTGATCTGATACATGAATATTTTTAAAGCATTTCAAATTTAACTGATTGGTTAGGATGCCAGCTTGTTTAACACCACTGGAAAGCTCTAACTGAAGAGCATTTGAAAAGCATTCTATGTCACGAGTGAAATTGCATATTTTACTGGTGCAATATAATGTGTATCAGTCCAGTCCTTGATTGTAATTACTCAGCTGAAGGAAGAGTGAAGTTGAATTCTGCAAACTTGAAGTATGACACCAGTGGTCTCTAGGGATATGTGACATTCCCATTGTTTATTAAGAAACAGAAATACTGTGATCCTGTGTAGCGTACTGCGGTGTTAACACAGTACTGCATTTGCGAATGGTGCCCTTCAAAATAATCTAAGTAATGTATCTTAAAGGAGAAAAAAAAAACTTGTATTTTGTTAAGAATGATAAGGACTGAGTAGGAGCCCATTAGAGGAAAGTTTGAAAGCTTTCTGGCTTTGAGAGCCTACCGTCAAAAAGTAATAAACCATTAAACAAGCAGGGGGAGGGGCAGCAAAACATGTTCTCCATAAGACAAGATTTTTTCTTTTTTGATTTCCTGTTTATCTGGAACCAAAACCAATAATCTCATTATCTTTAATGTTTTAATGTGTTTCTCTGAACAGGATTAGTCCATTAACAATAAGTACAATTATCTATGAAGGAGGCTGTTTTCAAATGTGGGTCTTAAAAGAATAAACATAAGGTTTCTTTAATTGGAGTCAGCCAGGGCATGACAAAGGAACCAGAATAAAGTCAGGGGAGAGAAATGTGGTAGGATTACAGCAAAAAGGGAGGTGGGAAATAAAAATTAAACTCAGGTAAAATATATAGAGAGAAGGTTTGGAAGAGTCCAAGCAGGAAAGAAAGAAACAAAAGCAGTTGGGGAAAGACAGACGAGAAAAGGCCAAGTCAAACTGGGTTCTCCTTGAGTTTTAAGTCATTAGGAAGCTGACTTCTCCTAAATGGATGCAGCTAATGATATTTCAAAGGAGCCCAATTCAGGTAACACACATACAACAAAGACATTTTTTTTCTGAATTAATTCCTCAATTCTGTAAACTAGCAAGTTTTAATGCATTGTGAAGAATGGCAAAGAGAGAATTTCACTGGTGCATGCCTGTAATCCCAGGAGGCTGAGACAGCAGCATAGCAGGTTCAAGGACAGTCTCAGCAACAGTATCATAGTGGGACTGTCAACAACCTAGCCAGACCCTTTTTCAAAACAAAAAATTCAAAAGAAAAGGGCTGGAGGCATAGCTCGGAGGTAGAATGTGGTACTGGGTTCAATCCCAGTAACACACACACACACACACACACAAAAAAAAAAAAAAACTAACATAAATGTTAGACAAGAAGGAACTCAAGCAGAAGTTTCTGGAAGAGTCCCCTCATACTTTATTAGCTACAAAATAAACACCTTTCTAACACCCTTGAAATTCAGATCTACTTGTGCTGTGTTTAAAGCAGTAATTAAATGTAGTTGAAGTGTCTTGAAAGCCTTTGAAGACTCAGGTAACTTTTTCTCAATGGAATGAGTTTATCCTGGAAGTACTCAATCAGAAGTTAGGGATTTTCATTAATATAGGAGAAAAAAAAACAGGAGAAAATTCTTCCAGATAAAGAAAGAAGATTAAGAAAAATTTTGCCTATTTAGTTCTTCCACTTTAATAATCATTGTTCTAATACAGTGGTTTTCAAGCTTGAACCTGCTCACTGTCACATGGAGAGCTCTTTTTTATTTTATTTATTTTTATTTATTTATTTATTTATTTATTTATTTATTTATTATGCCAGGGGCATTCTACCTCCAAGCTACACCCCGAGCCCTAGTTTTTAACCTTTTTTTTTTTTTTTGCGGTACCAGGGATGGAACCCAGGGGCATTCTATCTCTGAGCTATACCCCCAGCCCTATTTTTTATCTTTTATTTTGAAACCGGGTCTCACGAAGTTGCAGAGGGCCTCACTAAGTAGCTGAGGCTGGCCGCGAACCCGGATCCTCTGGTCTCAGCCTCCCAAGTACTGGGATTACAAGCGTGCGCCACCACATCCAGCCACATGGAGACCTCTTACAACATAAATTCATAGTTCCCAGCCTAGACTTCCCAGTTCAGTAGCGATGAGACTGGATCAGAGAATCTTCTTCCATGTGCTACTGCTTCGGCTCTGACACCTTGTTTTGAGCACCACTGGTCCATGAGATTATGTTGCCAATTTGGGAATCAAAATTCCAAAAACTTGACCTAGATATTTTAACGGAATTTTAATTTCTCTCTGTTTCTAGACTTGGACTTTATGGTGATGGTGGAACAGGACTACACCACAGCAAGAAGGACTACAAATATCATAAAAGAAGCACAATTTCTTCTCATTAAAGGCTATATCCCAATATTTCAGTGCAAAACAGCTCTCAGAAGTCAAGAGTACATTATCTTAGAGCAGATTTGGTCACCAGATCCTACAAAAAGGTCTTTACCAAAAAATCATTAGGAATTACCATGAGCTTTCATCACATATAACTATCCAGGCATAGGAGGGTCAGTTTTTGAGGAGGAGTTGTCAGTTTACAAAGGATAATTTCCAGCTCACATGGCTTAAGTAATTTTAGAAAAAATGTGCCAGACTACTCCCATGTTTGTTCTAGTAAAACATATTGAAAATATCAACTCCAGAAAAATTCTAAAATTAATCTCCATTCCTACCATCACAAACAATTTATTAATCTGTGTGAAGAGAAAGGACAAGAAACACAAGACCTCTAAAATGAGTGTTGACTGGGTAAGCAGTTAGGTGTTTATTGCACCAAAGCTATACTATGAATGTCTTCCCTTAGACATGTATTATTGATAGTTGGGTATAAATTCTTCTTCCCACTAGACCATAGGTCCTAGGAGAATAGAGAGAATGTCTAGCTTGTCTTTAATATTTTACCATGACTATAACTATGTTCTAATTTTGAGAGAGAAATCCTAGTTGTGGAATACAAAGAAGACTTATTTTACTCATTTAAACTAAAAAATGTCATTTTGGAGTGGGCTTGTGGTGAGACAGAATATCATAGCAGAGAGTGGGACAAAACTGTACACCTCCTGGGGGCCAGAGAACAAAGGGAAAGAGACAGACAGAGAAAGAGAGAGAGAGCGAGAGAGAGAGAGAGAGAGAGATCCCAGAACAAAATATATCCTTCAAAGGCATGCCCCCAGAGACCTACTTCCTCCAACTAAGCCCTCCAACTAAGGTTCTGCCACTTCCCATTAGCACCACCAGCTGGAGACAAAGCCTTCAACACATGAACCCTTGGGGACATTTCAGATCTAAACCACAATGCTTTCTAACTCCATATTCATATTGGAAGTTTGAAATTGGCCATCGTGATAATATTTACAAAACAGAATGAACAAATTTTACAAATAAGGACTTCTGGTTTTCTGGAGAGGCAATTGTTAAACATTTGGCAACTCAAGGCTGCTTCCAACTCAACACAATAGCACAGCATGTGTTTCCAGCAAGTCAGTGAGCATCTAGACTGAATGGCTCAAGTATATCACTCCCTCTTTCTTCTTCTTCTTCTTTTTTTTTTTTTTTTGTTGTTGTTGATACTGGGGATTGAACCCAAGGGCATTCTACCTCCAAGCCTTCAAGCTACATCCCCCAGCCCCCCCATTATTAAATTTTTATTTTGAAACAGTCTTGCTAAGCTGCTGAGGGCCTCACTACATTGCTGAGACTGCCCTCAAACCTGTCTCAGCCTCCCCAGCACAGAAATTATAGGTGTGTGCCACCACATCCAGTTATATCACTGTTTCTTCATCTGTGTCCCAAAGAGTGTGCAATATTTGGTGAAAGTACACATGTACTGCAGCTAATGCAATGTTGAGGACAGCCCATGTAGAGAGTTTTAAGAAATATGAACAACTCTTCCCTAAAGTATTTGTAGATTCCACAAAGTGATGGTGGAATATCTAACTTAAAGAGGCCAATGTTGGATGTTAATTTTATGCAAGTAGCAAGTTTACTCTCAGACCACTTAATGAAAAAACTTTTATGGAAGACATTTCTCAGCAATACCAGCAAAATGATCTTATTTTATGTGATTTAACCTCTCTTCAGACCCTTTGTTTTCAATCTTTAAAACAGAGGAAAATCCCTTCTTTGTCTCAAAATTTTATAACAACCCAAAGAGATAATGGATGTGAGAGCATTAGTAAACTTTAATATGAACATATTTAATGTGTAAGGCATTTCTTAGAAGTAGGAAAGATTACCGTGTTATTTCCTCTTATCTGTAATTCATATTTTAAAAATAAGTACATGTATTCCTATAGGTAAATAATGTAGGTTTTTTTTTATTTTAGGATACTTTTTGGGCATATCCATTATTAAGTTATCATAGCAACGCCATTTACTATTACTTAATACTTTGATTGGTGCATTGTATCGGTACATCATAGTGAGGTTCAAAGTGATAAAGACATACGTGCACACAGGACTTGGTGTGTTTCCCTTCAGATCCTCACCTTGGTCCCCAGCCCTCCCTGCACATGTTAGTGAGATCAGTAGTAATATTTTCACATATGGACATAATATTAAACTGTTCCCTTCCTCAAACCTCATCTCCCCCCTCCCTGATTTTCTCCCCAATCCTCTTCTACTATTCTACTGGTATCCCTCCTCATTTATCTAAAGTCTATTTTGTTCCCTAGTTTCTCTCTAGCTTCCACATATGAGAAAAAATATTTGACCCTTGAATTTCTGAGACTGGCTGATCTCACTTAGCATAATATTCTCCAGTTCCATCCATTTTCCTGCAAATGACATATTTTTTTCTTTATGGCTGAGTAAAATTCCATTGTGTGTACATATCGCATTTGTGTTATCCATTCATCTATTGACAAACACCTAGGTTCGTTCCATTATTTGGCTATTGTGAATTGTGCTGCTATAAATATGCATATGCAGGTATAACTATAGTATTCTGACTTTATTTCAGAAAGATACCAAGGATTGGTATAGCTGGGTCATATGGTGGTTCCATTCAGTCTTACCATATACTAGTTACATATGCCTTAAAGAAATTAGCAAAATCACCGTGGGTCAAAATAACAATAGATAAAATAAATTTACCAACCTAATATTCAGGGAGAAAAGAAATAGAAGAAAGTGATCAATGATAGCAGTTTACATTTTCACTTGAAAGATTCCATAATATTTTTCAAATGATAAAATTACCTGTACCTTACAGTATTTATTGTGTTTATATTCTCTCAACTTGCTTCATTTAATGAACTAAGCCACTTACTTAACTTCCTAGTGCACTTCATTAAATTAACTCTAAAATGTCTTGTTAGAGGTAATTTAGACAAGAAAAAGCTCAATATTGTATTCATTAACATCCATTTATTCAAAGAGACTGTGGTGCATTTACCAATAGACCAACCCAGAATACGTAAACGAACTACAGAAACAAAGCAATAAATTGATTTGGGGATAAGGCAAATAAATTTATTTTTAAAGCCTGAATCACCTGGCCAATTAGCATAAAATCACGTTGCTGATATGACTTTTGCAAACAAATGATTCTCAGTTCAATATTCCAAAGACAGTTTTGCCTGAGGCTCAGTATTCTGAACACATAGCTACATTCAAATGTAATTCAAATAATGAAAGTGTATGTTTCATTTGAAACTACCACATGGATGAATCTACAAAAAATACATAATTTTGACAAGGAAGTTTCAGAAGTGAAGTGAATTACTCTAATTCTTCTAGTTAAAACAGTTACAATAGAGCTTGGCATGGTGGCGCACTCCCTGTACTTGGGAGGCTGAGGACCGGAAGATCAGGGTATGTGGCCAGCCTCAGCTACTTAGTGAGGCCCTCCACAACTTAGTGAGACCCTGTTTCAAAATAAAGAAAAAAATAGGGCTGGGGGTGTAGCTCAGAGTTAGAATATTCCTGGGTTTGATCCCCAGTACTGCAAAAAAACAAAAAGACAGTCACAATAAAGACATCTATAGGTCTTCATATATTAGGGATACTAGCCCTGCAATTGAGCTGTAAGTTTAGATTTTTCTCAAGTTTACCATTTGCCCTTAGATGTGCCTTTTTTCTGTATTTTTTTGCCATGTGAAAGTATTGCTTGTTTATAAAAATAGAATAGCATAATTTGCCAATTTTAAAGTATTACACCTGGTGGGACATCATGGCACATGCCTGTAATCCCAGTACTTGGAATGTTGAGGCAGGAGGATCATAGATTTGAGGCCAGGGCATGGTAATTTAGCAAGATCCTGTTTCAAAATAATAAAAAAGTAGAAAGGACTTGGGGTACAGCTCAGTGGTAGAATTTCTGGGTTCATTCCCCATTAACACACCAAAAAAGCATTACATCTGGATTTGGACTCATCTAAAAGCTATATCTCCATCCATGTTACTGAGGAACATATACATATGTTTCTTTTTACTACTTGAATGCAGTTTTAAGATTAGGTCACTGAGTAATCGGGAGTGGGTTTTTTTTCCTTATATATGGTATGAAGCATGGATCTTCATCTTCATCTCTTTCAAAATGGATAGCCAGTTATCTCAACATCATTTATTAAAAAGTCTACCTTTGCGCTAGTGATTTGTTATGCCATCTTTATCATACACATCATTTACAAATGAACCTAGGTCTGTTTGTGAGATGTCTGCTCAGTGCTCTATCTGCTTATGGGCCAATATTACACTGCCTTTGTTACAAAGGTTATTTCATTTGTCTTAATATTTTGTGAGGCTAATCCCTTATAATTCCCCTTTTTCATTCTTTTTAGCCATTTTTGTATCAAGTATTGTATCAAATTTTGTATAAAGTTTTCTGGCTGCATTAGACTAGTTTATTGGTATTTTATTGAATTGTATAAACTTACAAATTACTTGCAGGAGAACTGACATCTTTATGATGTTGGCTTGTCCTGTGGAAGAACAAGTGGACATGTTACCTTTGTACAAACCCATATTTGTGTGTTTTAGTAATATTTCAAACATTTCTTTATATAGGTTTTACTCATTTCCTGTTAAATTTATTTCTATGTCTTGTATTTTCTTTAGCAATAGAAAATAGTTTTCTCTACCATTTGATCTTCTAGCTGGTTGTTTATATCTATGATGGTTATTGATTTTTATATATTATTTGCATATTTCACCACCTTGCTCATTTTTTTTATTTGACAATATTATTGACCCAGGTATTGTAGGTGTACTTTTGTGTCTTATGCTAATAAAGAATGTTTTACATCTTTTATAACGCATGTACTTAAATCAATTTCTTTCATTTAACTCTCTTGGACAAAATCATTAGTACAGTGTTAAATGCTAGAAGGAGGAGTAGAAAACTTTGCCTTATTCCTGGTATACACACGTTCATATGTGTACGTGTGTATAAATAAATAACGGATTTATATAAAATAAAATTTATATATTACATATATGTGTACATATGTACATATATGTGCACAAACACACACACACACACACACACACACACACACACACACACACATATATATATATGGGGAGAGAATCAATTTTGCATTCCTGAAGTAAATAGCACTCTATTGTAGTTATGTAGTGTATCATCAGTAAGATCTTATTTTTTGGTTTGCAACTTTCTTTTTTTTGTGCTTTCTTCCTGAGGCTTAAGTATCATTGTTGCATTTGTTTTGAAAAATGTCAGGGCATTTTTCTTCATTTACTCCACTCAAAACACATTATGCAGCATTGCGATTACCTGTTCTTTAGAGATTTGCTAGATTTCCTCTGGGAAAGTAACGGGACCTGGTACTTAATTATAGAGAATTTCCTTAATAACTTTAGCTTTTTCTTCTACAGAAATTGGTGTGTTTAAGCTTTCTATCTATAATTGGACCAATTTTGGTAAAAGTCATTTTCCTATGGATTTATTCATGTCAAATAGGTTTTTAAGTCTTTGCGTAGAGTTTATTGAAGTAGCCTTTTCCAGTATCTTAAAAAATATTTCTTCTGCATCAATATTGTTACCCTCATGTCATCTCTTAATTTGTTTTCTCCATTGTTGTTATCACATTAGCTAGAAGTTTAAATATTTTGTTGTTTTTCATAGAACCAGTATTTTTATTTATTAGTTAGAGCTATCAGTTTTCTAGGCTTTACCTCATTAATTTCTGCGTTTATTTTTTATTATTCTTTCATTTTGTTGTATTTCAGTTTATTTTATTCTTGATTTTCTAGTTGTTTTTTAATTGGAGATTTAATGCACTTATTTTAACCTTTCCTTTTTCTTGATATGACCTTAAAGCTATGTTGTCAATATTTCCCATGAGGTCTGTGATATAGTGTTACTGTTTTCATTATTTAAAAAATAATTCTAAAATATTGGTTTCTATTTCCCTTTCACTTAGAAGTTGTTTCATAGAAGATATTTAAATTTCCAGAAATGATAGGCTAGGGATATAGCCCAGGGGTAGAGTGCTTGCCTAGCAAGCTCAAGGCCCTGGGTTCAATCCCCAGTACTCAAAAAAAGTACTTTTTTTTGTCAGTTCTGTTACTAATTTATAGCTTTATTGCATGTTGACCTGAGAATGTTGTTTATAATACTTCTCTATGAAGTATTTGTTGACCTATCATATGATATGCTAATTAATTATGTTGTCTCTTCTGTATTTTGACATATTGTGTTCTTATGTTAGGAGTGAGGTGTTTAAAATCCTCTATTATTATTATTTGTATTTCTTTTTCTTTCCATCATCTTTTTATTTATTTGTTTTGAAATAGGGTCTCACTAAGTTGCTTAGGGTCTCTCTTAAGTTGCTGAGGCTGGCCTCCAACCTGCAATCCTGTTGTCATAGCCTCCCAAGTACTGAAATTACAAGTGTGTGTCATCATACCTGGCTAATCCTCTTTTTTTTTAAGGTGGATGCTATGGATGCTATGTAATTTGAAGTATAATATACCTAACAGTTATATTTATGTTGTAAAATATTGCATTTAGAAGTGAAAACCTATCCTCCTTTGACACAATTTAATGCTTTTTGACTTGAATTCTACTTTGACACCACAGCAACAGGTAAGGGATGGGGGAACTTGTTATCCAGTTCAGGGTCAAAGTCCAGGCTCCTATTGGACTCTACTGACACTTGAAAGGTGGGGGAACCTTGGTTACACATGGCATGAGTGAAGGTCCCAGATCCCCACTTGGCCCCTTCTGACAACCGTGGCAGGGGTTTAAGACCTCATTACATTCAGACTCCCCTTTGCTAGACGGGTCAGGTACAGCCACAACTTTTTTTCTTGTAGTATTAGGAAGGTGCAGCACAGTTATTGTCTAAAAGTCTTGTTTTGTGTAAAAGCATTGTCTTGTTTGGTTTCTTTTTTTGTCCCTATACATAGTGGCAAATTCTCCAATATTTTCAGGAATAGATGAGACTAAAAACAAAACCTAGAGAAAATATCACTATGTTGGTCCTTGCATCCTAAAATTCCTAGCCAATTGGACCCCTTCTCTCTACCTGGCAAAGTCTTACATTTTTTATATATATAATGCCCAGGGTTTTCAGCTGTACTTATCATGGGGAATAGTGAAAACTTTCTAGTAGATGCTACCTTCACTGAATACTCAGGCTGCAGAACTATCCTCTCCTGTAGAAGTAGGTTCAGCATAAGCTTAGGTCATTAGTTTTAAATATATAAACATCTGAAATTAGATATAATTGTTCTTTCATTCATGAGCCCTTGAATGTAAGAATAATAATAGGGACCAGTTGTTAAGTACTTTGTGTTAAGAACTTTAAATGGAACCTATTTAATCTGTAGAAAGTTTTAAGGGAGAGATTACTTCACATTTAAGGAGACTGAGGCTCATGTTGGCTATTGCATTTCCTGAGTTCACTCAGATAGCACCTAATGGACTTTGGCGCCAGATCCAGGCCAGAAGCTAAAATCGTTTTTCTTCAGTAGCCCTGGGACAGGCTTTAGGAAATCGCAATCTAGTAGATAAAGATAAGCACATAAACTGACTGGACAGCTACACTGAAATATGAAGGTTGAATGAGTTAGGAGCTCTCGCCATAATACTTTACAATCTCACAAAGTGTTAGCGCAATTATCTCCCATATTGTGATTAATCTCTTTCTTGGCTCTTTTTCTCATGTACTGCAGGTATAATCAAGTTCACAGCCAATCCTGACTGAAGAAGGGAAGAGCCCGGCCTCTATTGTAACTTGCAATGGCTCTTAGAATAGTCCTACTCATGCAAGGAATCCACAAGTCCATCATGGGTACTCAGCTCCTTCATGCCCTCCCACTCATCTTCCATCTGAGCTCTGCATTGTGAGCTACCGGCTGATGAAGCATACCAAGGCAAGTTCCATGTGTGTCTCGGTCAACACCTTCACTGCTATAATCCAAGACAACTGACCATACAACTTAGAGGAAGGAAGATTTATTTCCTCACAGTTTCTTGGAGATTCCTGGTTCAGTCCATACAACTTAGAGGAAGGAAGATTTATTTCCTCACAGTTTCTTGGAGATTCCTGGTTCAGTCCATTTGAGGTCAGGGTCTATGGATCTATGGACCTCAGGGCTGGCAGCTGAAAACAGAGAGAGAGAGACAGACAGACAGAAGGAGAGACAGAGAGAGAGAGAGAGAGAGAGAGAGGGCTCTGCTCTCACATCATGGAGGCCAGAAGCAAGAGAGAGCAGGGGGAGGAGAGAACCTTATACAATCCCCAAGGCCACACCTCCAGGGGCCCCTGCTTAGCAATCAAGCCCTGTTTCCAACATGCTACCTTGTCTCCGTGAGGGTTAGGGGACATTCCAAATCCAAACTCTTACAATGTGTATACCTGGCTCTTTTCAGCATGGCTATATTATTGCTATCATCTTGATTCCCAATCCATGAGCCCCATGGTACAATACTATGTTGGGGTCTGAATGGTCATTCCTATGACTGACAATCCTTATTCTTTCTTGCCAGACTCCCTTCCCACAGAATGGATCTGCTTTTTTTCCCTGCTCCTGGGAAGATCTCCTAGAAAGATTCCTTCCTGAACCCTGACTCACAGTGAGCCTTCCTGAACCACATGTTGTTCAAGGTGTCTTCTACCTCCAGCTACTCAATACTGCCTGAGTCATACTCAGGCTCTCCATAAAAAAAAAGATGGACATATCCCAGATTATATGTGAGATCATGTATTCAGGAGCTGGAAATAAATATTAAGTTGTCCATATTTAGAACTTTTCTTTTAAAATGGAAAATAGAAAAATACATAGTTTTGTATTACTTAATTCATAGAATAATGTTGGTAGGTATGCTATGAAGACAATGTGAAGTATCCTGAGGGAAGAAAAGAATAGTTATACTGCCAGGCACAGTGGTACACATCTGTAATCTCAGTACTTGGGAGGCTGAGACAAGGGGACCACATCTTTGAATCTAAGGTACAGTAATTTAGAGAGACGCTGTTTCAAAAGAAAAAAAAGCAAAAAGGGCTGGGGTTTAACTTAGTGATAGAGTGTCCCTGGGTTCAATCCCCAGTAACACAGAGAAAAAAAAGAATAGTTATACTACATGAAGGGCCTGACTGTGGTCCTCTAACTCACTGAATCAGTTTCAAGTATTTCAGTATACTATACAGTAATAGATGAATAAAATATGTGATTTTAAGTGGTAGAATCTTTATAAAACTGTGTAAAGCAATGGAAAGTAATAATGGAAATATTTTGTACTATTTGGGAGTTTGGCAATTAGGCAAATAGTACTTTAAAAGGTCATTTAGCTTACAGATGAGTTACATGAAGTTTTTAACAAAAATACATTTGTTCCAATTTTTCATATCTTGCTATGATGATATATAGCATAAGCAGTAGGCTATCTAGAGATATTAAATATATATTTTACATAGATATATCATTTTAAAAATAATTAGGAAAAGCTGTATTTTCAAAAGAATGTTATAAAATAAAAGAAAATATTCAAATGTATGTTTGAAAATGTTACTATCGCTAAGCAATTTTTGTTGTCATAATGATGCATATTTTAATTCTCTAGAAAAGATCTTCATATTTTGCTAAATTTTAAAACTTGGAAGCTATTACTAATCTGTTATCTTGCAAATAACGAACTTCAAGAATTTCTTTTTAACCAAATTGCTAAAATTATTAAAATCCAACATCTTCCAATTAGTTTACTAAAGAAACTGATTAACACTGAAGAAGATGGAAATGTTTTATCTGAACTTAAACAGAAACGTTTGCATTGTTGATGAGTGCTAAAAAAAATATGTATCATGGTTTAAAAAGTGTTTTGATGAAAGCTTTCTGCCATTAGTTTCATGTATCTTTGTGAAATACCCTTTTTGGATTGGAAGATGGCGACCGAGTAAGGACCCTTAGATAAGCCTGTCTCTAACTCTTCTAGAGGAGCTCCGAACTGAGCAGCATTCCACAGTTCAGACTACCCTCATGGAAGGTAGGAAGTTAAGACAAACTCAATAATACCTACAAGGCCACCATTAAACACCCTGGCTGAAAAAGGAAACAAAAAATAAAGAACCACCAAAAACATGGACCTCACTCCGCGGACCTGCGGGAACCCTTGGAAGGCCCAAAAAATCTTATAATCAGCAACCTGAGACCTACTTCACAGTCAAAGAATCACACAGCCCCATGATGACAACAGAACAGAGAAGGAAGACCACATCTATGTCCCAGTCCACCCCAACCCCACCCCCACCCCCGCTCCACAGGCCCCCTGCGGCAGAGGAGAGTGCAGGAAATTCAGGGAGGTGAGTGCAGACTCTTCACAGGGTAACTGAAAAGAGACCATAAAAAGGGGAAGTGAACACAGAGGCTGTGGCTGCATGCTGCCCACGAAACTTATGAATCACCAGGTCTGAAAGCTACAGACCAATCCAGCCCTCTCTGTGGAGAGCACGGAGTCCCACGCTTGCACTGGGATGGGCCCAAGTGGCGCCACACAGGTGCCACACAGGCAGAGAGAGAGGGTCAGGGACTCACCAACTGCATGTAATTAAAGCATTGGGGCTACAAACTGACATCATTGCTATAGGTTACCGAGCAAGTGAGAACTCTTGGAACACTCTAGAGAACCTACTGTAATAAGTGAACCTTCAATGGCTGAAAGTATCCACGCAGCATCCAGGAGTGTGGCAGAGGCCAAGTGCAAGGGTTTTTTAATTGTTGTTTTATATCTATACACTTTCTCTTCACCTTTATGTTCTGTATGTTTCTTTGCTTTTTGCTGCTGCTCTGTACTTGTATATTTGTAGGGTTGTTGTTTTTTTTTTTTACCCCTTTTGCAAGTTTTTGCCTCTTTCCTATCTCCTCCTTCTCTCCTTCCTTGTTTTTGTTTTTTGTTTGTTTGTTTTTTGTTGTTGTTTTTTTTTTTTTTTGCTGTGCAGGGTATCTAGCCTAGGAACCTAGTAAATGCTTGGTAAGTGGCTTGGGCCACACTCCCAACCACCAGCCTAGAAGAGCTTCCTCCTAGCAACCAGCAGGGGCCAGCCTCTCTGCACCTCCTCCCTAATCTGCCTCCTTAGCAAAGTAGGAGACAGAGAGGGTAGGGAAACAGGCTTGAACAAAAACTTTTGAACAGTTTTTGCATCTCTTCTAAGCAAGCCTCAAATCAAGAAGGAAAAAAAAAAAAACACAAAACAAACAAAAATTCAGTAAGGAAATATCCAAAGCCACAAGGGAAAGCAGCTCTTTTCCAACAAAGAATCTTTACTCATTCCTGATTAAGCAATTCTTAAGATTCTTTTTCATTTTTTTCTCTTTTTCTCTTCCTCTCATCTTGTGTGTGTACATGTGAGATATTGTCTGTGTTCTGTTTTGTCTGTCGGACTCCTAGTGAACCTGTCTGCCAGTGCCTTGTATTAAATCCATTTTCTATCACTATAAATATTGTACATTGGCTACTAGAATTCTTTATTTTCACTATCTCTAATCTTTACTATATAATACCTAATTATACTCAAACTCTTATTCTGTTTGATTCTATTTTCTACTTTACCCTATTCTTGCATTCCTTACTCTAGCTCCTGCTTCCTCACTCAAATTAATGATTGAGTACAATACAATTTGCCCTTATTCAGCTGACTCCTCTAAACCCCTACTGCTGAGGTTGGACCAGATAGCTGAACCAACAGGAAGGAATGCTAGACACGAAGGACAAACTAATCACAGCTGACAGATTGAACCACCCAGAACCTCGTACATTGAAGTTTAAAATGCACAAGGCACAAACTGTTCTGCTCACACCTCTGAGCCTACTCCCTATTATGGAGGTGACAGACAGGTCCCCAGACCTTAACACCTGGAACCCATCAATATCACCATAGCAGCAAGCAGACAGAGACATGGAATAACTGCAACCCAGTACTGACTAACCATCTACAGGCAGTAGAACAGTGGGGTGATATAGGACATAGACCTCAAAGTTGGCACTGAAGGGTGATAAATACTCAACAGAAAACAGAGAATACAAATACAGTAGAGGCTATTCACTTTTAAGGCATACCTTGAAGTCAATATCTACGACCAGAATAAGATACTATATAAACTTATAGGGAGAGATTAGACATAGGAAACCCAGAGCAAGAGAGAGCCATCAAAAGGAACAAAGATATAAACTTAAGAAAGGTGAAACCATGAGAAAGAAGAATAGCAAGGAAACAATAAGTCCCCATAATTCCACAATAGCAGAACCTACAAACACAGAGATGTAGAGAATACAAGGACAATTCAGAAGTTTAATAGTAGAAATGACACAGGATTTCCAAAAAGAGTTCAGAGACAGCCTGAAAGCAATGAAGGATCAAACCAACAAAGAATCTGATACCCTACACAGGAATCAAAAATAAGCTCTGAAGGAAGTGAAGGATGCAATAAATGAAAAGAAAACATCAATAAAAACCATCAACAGTCGACTAGACCACATAGAAAACAGAATTTCACTCTTAGAAGATGACCACCACCCCCAAAAAATGAATGCATAGTATATAATTTAGAAAAAAAATTTGACAGCATGATTTGGACATTGAAGAGATCTGGGCCAACATTAAAAGAGCAAACCTTTCAATACCCCTCTCACACCACCAGATCAATCTTCAAGACAAAAGGTCAGTAAAGATACCTCAGACCTAAGAAACACCATAAACCAAATGGACCTTCTAGACACATACAGAATATTCCACCCAACTACAGCTGAATTAACATTTTTTTAAGCTGTTCATGGAAACTTTTCTAAAATAGACCATATTCTAGACCACGAAGTGAGTACTAGCAAATTCAAAATATGTAATATAATCCCCTGCGTCTCTTCAGATCCTAATGGAATGAAACTAGAAATCAACTATAAGAAGACCCAGAGACCTCATAAACACGTGGAGACTGAACACCACACTGCTGAATGAGGAATGGGTCATAGAAGAAATAAGGGGAGAAATTAAGAAATTCATAGAAACAAACAAAAGCAGAGATAAAACATATCAAAATCTCTGGGACACCCTGAAGGCAGTATTAACAGGAAAATTCATTGCACTGAATGCTCACATAAGAAGGACAGAAAATCACCAAATAAATAACCTAATGACACACCTCAAAGCCCTTGATAAACAAAAACAGTCTAACCCCAAAGCCGGTAAAAAAAACCCAGAAAATTATTAAAGTCAGTAAAGTAAAGAACAAAACACAATAAAAAAAATCAACAAAACCAAAAGCTGGTTCCTTGAAAAAATAAGCAAGAGAGATAAACCAGTAGCCAACTTAACCAAAAGAAAGAGAGAATCAACCCAAATTACTAAAATAAGAGATGAAAAAGGGCATATTACCACCAACAGTTTGGAAATCCAGAGGATTATCAGAAACTACTTTGAAAAACTAGACTACAACAAAATGGAAAACCTAGAAGAAACTGACAGATTTCCAGACATGTACAACCTTCCTAAGTTGAATCAAGAAGATATAGAAAATTTAAATCGACCAATAGCAATCAAAGAGATTGAAGCAGCAATAAAGAGTCTACCATCAAGGAAAAGCCCAAGTCCAGATGGTTTCCCAGGTGAATTTTATAAAACCTTATAGAAAAACTAATCCCAATATTCCTCAATCTATTCCATGAAATAGAAAGAAACAGGACTCTCCCAAATACATTCTATGAAGCCAACATTATATTAGTACCCAAACCAAATAAAGACAGCTCAAGAAAAGAAAACTACAGACCTACATGATTGATGAACTTAGACGCAAACGATCTAAAAAAAAAATACTAGCAACATGCACTCAAAACCACATCAAGAAACTCATACACTATGACATGACCAAGTTGGGTTCATCCCAGGGATGAAAGGCTGGTTCAACATACAAAGAACAATCCATATAATGGACCACATAAACAGAAATACAGACAAAAATCACATGATCATTTCAATAGACGCTGAAAAAGCATTTGACAAAACCCAACACCCATTCGTGATAAAAACACTGCAGGGAATTGGAATAGAAGGGAAATGCCTCAATGTCATAAAGGCAATATACAATAGGTCCACAGCCAACATCATGTTGAATGGGGAAAAACTATTAGAGTTCTCTTAAAAACAGGAACAAGATAAGGATATCCACTGTCACCACTCCTTTTCAATACAGTCCTAAAGACTCTAGCCAGAGAAGTAAGGCAAGAGAAGGAAATCAAAGGAGTACAAATAGGAGAAGAAATGAAACTATCTCTATTTGCAGATGACATGATATTATCCTTAGAAGACCCAACACACTCAACCAAAAGGCTTATAGAACTGATCAACAAATTCAGCAAATTGTCTAGATACAAAATCAATCTTAAAAAATCAGAAGCTTTTCTATATGCCAACCATAAATCCACTGAAAAAGAAATTCAGAAAACATTTCCACTCATGATATCCCCCAAAACAATAAAATACCTAGGAATAAACCTAACCAAGGAGGTAAAAGACCTCCACAAGTAAAATTATAAAACATTGAAAAAAGAAATTTAAGATCTTAGAAGATGGAAAGACCTCCCATGCTCTTGGATAGGCAGAATAAATATCATCAAAATGGCCATTCTTCCAAAAGTGATCTACAGATTCAATGCAATACCCATTAAATTACCAAGGTAATTCCTCACAGACATAGAAAAGTCAGTCTTTAAATTCATTTGGAACAACAAAAATCGCAGAATAGCCAAAGTAGTTCTCAGCAACAAGAACCATGCAGGAGGCATCACAATACCTGACTTCAAACTACACTACAGAGCCATAGTAATAAAAACAGCATGGTATTTGCACTAAAACAGACACATAGACCAATGGAGCAGAGTAGAAAACTCAGAAACAAATCTGCCCACTTATAGCCAATTGATTTCTGACAAAGGGGCCAAAAACATACATTGGAAAAAGATAGCCTCTTCAACAAATGGTGTTGGCAAAACTGGTTAACCATATGCAGAAAAATTGAAATAAACCCCACTTTCTCACCGTGCCCAAAGAGTCAATTCAAGATGTATCAAAGACCTGGAAATTAGACCAGAGACCTTGCAGCTACTTGAAGCGGGCATAGGTCCAACTCTTCAACACATAGGCACAGGCAAAATCTTCCTCAACAAGTCCCCCAAAGGCACAAGATGTTAAAAAGAGGATCAATATGTGGGATTGCATTAAATTGAAGAGCTTCTGCGTGGCAAAGGAAACTATCAAGAACCTCAACAGAGAGCTGACAGAATGGGAGAAGATTTTTGCCAGCTCCTCCTCTGATAGAGGACTAATATCTAGAATATACAGAGAACTCAAGGAACTCACTGCTAAAAACACAAACAACCCAGTCAAAAAATGGACAAGTGAACTAAATAGGCACTTCACAAAAGAAGAAATACAAATGGCCAATAAATGTATGAAAAAATGTTCAACATCATTAGCAATCAGAGAGATGCAAATCAAAACTACCCTGAGATTTCACCTAATCCCAATTAGAATGGCAATCATTAAAAACACAAACAACAACCAGGAGTGGTGGCATACACCTGTAATCCCAGTACTTGGGAGGCTGAGCCAGGAGGATCGCAGTTTCGAGGACAGCCTCAGCAAGTAGTGAGATTCTCATCAACATAGTGAGACCCTGTTTCCAAATAAGAAATAAAATCAGCCTGGGGTTGTAGCTCAAAGGTAGGATGTCTTTGAATTCAATCCCCCAGTACCACACACACACACACACACACACACACAAAAAAAATGCTGGCAAGGATGAGGAGAAGTAGGAACTCTAACACATTGTTGGTAGGATTGCAAATTAGTTCAACAACTTTGGAAAACAATTTGGAGGATCCTCAGAAGAATGGGAATGAACCCACCATATGACCCAGCCATAAGACTCTTGGGTTTCTACCCAAAAGAATGGAAACCAAACTTCCAGAGTAATGCATGCATATCTATGTTTATAACTACATTATTCACAATTGCCAAACTATGGAACCAGCTGAGATGTCCATCAACAAATGAATAGATTACAAAACTATGATATATGTACACAATGAAATTTTACTCAGCCATAAAGAAGAATAAAATTATGTCATTTGCAGGGAAATGGATGAACATTATGCTAAGTGAGATTAGTCAGGCACAAAAAGTGAAAAGTCTGATATTCTCCCTAATATTCGGAAGCTAGGGAGAAAATGGGACATAGGAGGGACTCCAGACAAAAGAGGAGAAACCTTAGATGAGTGAAGAAGGCAACCTGAGGGAGATGGGAGGGGGGAGAGGTAAACACCTCAATGGACATGTTGTACATTCACAAACTTATCAATCACTGTGCTGAGCATGGGGAAGAGGGGTGGGGGAGAGAGTAGGGTGGGAACTGGGAGAGGGCTCAGTGAGTGCTATGTGCATGTATGCCTCTATCACCCTGAGCTTCATCAAGATATATGATTACAACTCACCAATAAAAATAAATAAATAAATAAATAAATAAATAAATAAATAAATAATTCTATAAAAAGTAAATACCTTTCTTCAGCTCTACTATTCATTAGAAATAGAACATGACCCAGGCATGGTGGCGCATGATTGTAATCCCAGTACTTGGGAGGTTGAGACAGGAGGATCACAGGTTCCCAGCCAGCCTCAGCTACTTAGTGAGGCCCTCTGCATCTTAGTGAGACCCTGTTTCAAAATAAAGAATAAAAATAGGGCTGGGGGTGTAGCTCAGAGGTAGAATGACCCTGGGTTCAATCCCTGGTACCACAATAAAAAAAAAAAGAAATAGAACTTGAAGTCTAGTCTAGAACTAAAGTAGCTTTCATTCTAGTTTAGTCAATTCATTAGCTAATTTAGAATTATACTAGCCTTTTCAAAACAAAATATTTTATTTACAATGCTCTCACTAAAATCTAATATTATTTGATATTGTTAGTAAATTAAGTAAAATAAAATATAACTTAAATAATTATTTAATCTCTATAAATTCCTTTATAATTTGTACTGTATTTTCTTTTTTCTTTTTGGTACTTGGGATTAAATTCAGGGGCATTCTACCTCCAAGCTATATCTCCAGCCCTATTTTATTTTTTATTTTGAAACAGGGTCTCTCTAAGTTGCTGAGAGTCTTGCTAATTTGCTGAGGGTGGATTGGAACCTGTGTTCCTCCTATCTCAGCCTCTCAAGTACTGGGATTACAAGCATATGCCACCATGCCTGGCTAATTTGTGCTTTCTAACTATTTGATAATACTAAATTTGCTACTGTAATGACAGAGCACACTGTAGCACAGTAGCAGTTATAGTGGGTTGTGACACATAATTTTCACTCTTTGGTGGTGTGTGCTTAGGAAAACCTGTGGAAGACCATAGCCTTTGCGCCTGCAGCTGCCCTCTAGCTTCTCTTTGAGGCTGATTGTACCCTGCAACTCCACGCCAAGGTGAACAGGAGGCAAGAAAGGACCCTTCACCACAAACTCACTAACATATAGCTTGGCTATTTACACATAAGCACACAAACACACACACAAGACAGGTGCAAAAGGAACATTATATTGACAATAATGCCAAATCTAGGTAGATAATATGTGTTCATTCTTTTAGCTTTTAGCTTTGTCTAAATATATATATATATATATATTTTTTTTTTTTTTTTTTTTTTTTGCAGTACCGGGGATTGAACCCAGGGGCGTTCTACCACCACGCTACACCCCTGGCCCTATTTTTTTATACTTTATTTTGAAACCAGGTCTCACGAAGTTGTGGAGGGCCTCACTAGGTAGAGAGGGGGGGAGAGAGAAAGAGAGAGAGAGACAGAGAGACAGAGAGACAGAGAGAAAGAGCTGAGGCTGGCCGCAAACCCGGATCCTCCAGTCTCCGCCTCCCAAAGTACTGGGATTACAAGCGTGCGCCACCACGCCTGGCTCTAAATACATTTAAGATAAAATATTTGAGGAATAAAGCTCTTTGTCCATACATCTGGTATGCAAAAAATCAATTTTCAGTGTTAATGTATTTCCTAAATATCACTTCTAGTCAACAAACAATGATTGGGCTCCTGTTATATGAAGACATTTATTCAAAAGAAAAATTTTACGATATTTAATTTATTGCTTCAGTTTACTTTTACACACACATATACATATATGTATACACACATAAAATCTATAGTTTCAGCAACAGCTCAAATGGAGTTTTCACTAAGTAATAAGTGTTTACAAAGTTTTGTTTTGCTTTGTTTCATTATAAAATAGTTCTAATATGTTAGCTATTCAAACACAGGATTTATTCTTAGCAGAATATATTCTACAGCTGCTATTCATATTTATTCTATTTTAATATTTGCTTTACCAATTTATAAACAGGATCCTATATTTTTAAAAAAGATGAAAAATTCAAAAGGGTTGATGTTGCGTGCTTTTCACCATGGGAACTATCCAGAATACAAAAATGCATGCAGATTTCTAAAACACCCTTTCAAATCCTCAATGCCATTAAAGTTGAATTTTATATATTTTCCTCCCTTCTGCATATGTATGAACTAAGAATAGAAGCTATTCCCAGGAAGGAGGCTTCTGTACTTATATGGAAAGAATTTGATGACATTATTATAACCAATAAAGTAGAGCTGGGCAGTTTATGATGATTTTAGAATCTCAAGACATTAACTTCCTGTTAATATATTAATGAAACAGCTGACAAGCTAACAAAATTATAAAGAAGCACGTCTCACAGAAAAGAAATTTGGTGACATTGATTTTTGACTCCAGAGTGAGCTTTATGAACCCAAAGTTATGGATGTGCCTACTTTGTGTGTGTGTGTGTGTGTGTGTGTGTGTGTGTGTGTGTGGGTGGTACTGGGGATAGAACTCAGGGGCATTTTACCTCTGAGCTACACCCCAGCCCTATTTTATTTTTTATTTTGAAACAAGTTCTCACTAAGTTGTAGAGGGCCTAAGTTGCTGAGGCTGGCCTAGAATGTGTGATTCTTCTGTCTCCGCCTCCCATGTACTAGGATTATAGGCATATACTACCACTTCCAGCTCTACTAATTCTTTTATATGAGTTGTCAATTTAGTAGAGATGCAGTACTTTCAGAAATAGGCAGCAGTAACATCTTCATTATTCGATGTCTTTCAAAGCCATAGGACAGGGCAGAACTTGGGCTAGTGCGTCTTTACTTACATTTAAGTGGAAATGGCTTACTTTGCAAAACAAATCTTGTAAAGGTATGGATTTATAGTGTCCCCTGGGACCTACCTCATGGAGAGTAGGCAGCCATGCTGAAGGTGGGGTCCCTGGGGGTATGGCCTTGGAGCTCATATAAGGTTGCTCCTCCCCCTGCTCTCTCTCTTGCTTCAGGCCTCCAGGATGTGAGAACAAAGCCTTGCTCTCTTCTCTCTCTGCTTCCCACTACCATGCCCTGAGCTCCACAGACCTGGCCTGACATGGACTGAATCTCTAAAATCTCCAAAACTGTGAGAAAATAAATCTTCCTTCCTCTAAGTTGTGTGTGGTCAGGCTTATTGGGTCACAGCCATGAGAATGCTAACCAAGACATATGTGGATGTTTTTGTGCCTTGCTATTAGGTATTTTAGACTTAAAATTATGTATTGATACAAGAATTTTAGGACATGGTATTTTTATCAAAAGGGGGAAAATAAAAAATATACCTGATAGTGGTCAGACACCCTTCCATCCACTGGTGGGGGGGGTGAAGTAGCATATGTTGCTGTAGGCACAAAGTTCAGGGAAAGACATTGACTCCTAAGTAGAGAGCCAGTAAGTGCTGGAATAAGTGCTTCCACGAAATATTGTCTTTTTTCTTTTCCTTTGTTTTTCATGGCACCCTTCCCCTTAGCTCTAGGAGTTAGTGATGAGCTGCCGTATCAAAAGAAGGCCACAAGCTGGGCGTGGTGGTGCACACTTGTAATCCCAGTACTTGGGAGACTGAGACCGGAGGATCTGGGTTCGCGGCCAGCCTCAACTACTTAGTGAGACCCTGTTTCAAAATAAAGAATAAAAAATAGGGCTGGGAGTGGAGCTGGGAGGTAAAATGCCCCTAGGTTCAACCCCAGTACTGGGAAAAAAAGAAAAAGAAGCCCACAATTCACTGTATAGTAGAAAGAACAACATACTTCCTGTGTATTTAATACTAATCTGTCTACTAAGTCAACACAGGTATACCTAGATCGTGGTTATCCTGGTTGTTATTGTTTTTAATCTAAACAAGGTAATAAAGACTAAAAAATATTGACCATATGTATGTTCTTTGTGGTGCTGGTTTTTACCTGAATAAGTTATTTAGAATATATTCTTCTTATAAACAAGAATGTACATCTGCAAATTAACAGGCAGAGGTGGCATCGCACAGGGGCACATGTCCAAACATTAGGTTTGTATGAAGCCAAATTGTTCAAGATTTAACTTTATTGTTGACCTCATTAGCACCATCTTCTAAACAACTAAGTTAATTACATACACCTATTAAGTAATTATGTTTCAAGTGATCTTCGAAGGCATTTCAATGGAGAAAGGATAGTATTTTCAACAAATAGTGCTAGACAATCAGACATTTACATGTAAAAAAAATTAACCTGGATATAGATCTTCCACCGTACACACACACACATACACACGCACACACACGCACACACACACACACACACTTCAAAGTGGATCATAGATCAAAATGTAAAATACAAAACTCTAAAATATCAGGGAAAATTTTGGAAGAAATCTATGTGATCTTGAGTTTTGTGATGAATTTTTAGCTATAACACAAAGAACACAATTTGTGAAAGAAAAAAGTGGTGTGTTAGACTTAACTAACATGTAAAATGTCTGCTCTGAGAAAGACTTTATTAAGATAACAAGAAGACAAGCCAAAGACTGGGCAATGTTATTTGTAAAACACACGTGTATCGAAGACTTTTATCCAATGTAAAGAACTCTGAAAACTCAACATTGAAGAAAAAGTCAGCAAAATATTTGCACAAACTCAACAATTCACCAAAGGAGATACACAAGTGGCAAATAAGCATATAATATGCTCAAAATCATTTGTCGTTAGGGGAATGCAAATTTAAACAACAATGAGATACCACTATGCATCTCTTTAGAATGCCTAAAACCAGAAAAACTGACAATACCAACTTCTGGCAAAGTTGCAGAAAAAGCAGACATTTCATTTCATGGCTGGAGGGAATGCAAAATTACACGACATCTTTGGAAGACACGTTGGCAGTTTGTACAAAGAGAAAAAGTTTGACCATATGGTCTAACATTCACATGCCTAATTTTTTACCAAAATAAGTTGAAAATTTATGTTCAGATAAAAATTGTTTATAGCAGTGTTATGTATTCATAATTTCCAAAAAATTAAGCAATCAAGATGTTCTTCAATAAATGAATGGCTAAACTGTGGTACGTTCTTACAATGAAATATTATGCAGTAATAAAATGAATATTGTCAAGCCAAGAAAAGATATGGATGAAACAAATACATATTGCTAAGTGAATGAAGGCAGTCTAAATAATTTAAATACTGTATAATTCAAATGATGTAAAATTCCAAAAAAAGGCAAAAGCATAAAGACAGTAAACAGATAAGTTGTCAGGGCTTTGGGGAGGTAGTGGTTTGAATACATGAGGCATGATGGACTTTTAGGGAAGTAAATCTATTCAGTGGAATACTATATGGGTAGATACATAACACAGAATGGAAGAGTAGAACACAGACTGAAAAACACATCTACCTTTGCTAGAAATGTATGCAATGACATCACTGAAGGGGATCTAGGGAAACACTACAGACCTAACCAACTTTGGAGATGACTGGAATTTTGTAAGATGAAAAGCAAAATGATCTATACATAAGGATAATAACCTAGTTGCTCATGTTTTCCCGTGTAGGAGTATTCTTTAACAATTCTGATATAGTTGTGGGTAAATACTGGAATTGAATAATTATGTAAGTAGACAGAAGATGGTGGAAACCAGTGTTTTCACTGCTGTAATAAGTAAGGAGAGGAGGCTCGAATGATCCATTTGGTAATGAATTAGAATTGGAGACATCGGTTGGAACTCATGTTTTCCTGCTGATAGATACAGATTGTTCCATTTAGACATATTTATAGATATCTCAATATATGTTTATCAGTTAGTATTCAAACATGTATTTCTGTGCTTTGTCAGATGGGAAGGGCTAAAAAATAATCAACAAGCACACTTGGTTCCCAGATTTTAGTTTCTAATACCTTCTCCACCTAAAGAACCAGGATTCCTTAGGTAAATACTGATTTTTAGGACTAGGGCAGGACATTTACCTGATAAGCCTGTAGCATCCTGTAAGAAATGCTCAAAAAATAAAAAAAAACAAAAACAAAAAATACAATCATGGAAGTCTGTTGAAGGGACAAAAGAATCATCTGAAAGAGATTTCAATCATCAAAACTGGAACAATTTTAATACCAAAATAAGTAAAATTGTATTGGCCTATAACTCAAATTATAAAATAAATATCTATGACTCCTTAGTAATATTAAAAATCATTGAATAAATAAATGGAGAACAAATTTATCATGCAGAAAAACACAATTTATGTATATACCCTACTTCTTAAATGTTGCTATATATAATGACTTCCTCCCAGAAAGCTGAGTATGGAAAGGAAGGGAAAGAAAACGACTTTACAGTTGGTGAACCTGACAAATAGTACCTGGAGATTAACATTAGCCACCATAAATCTTGCTGATGGTATGTGCTATTGATAGAATATGATAAAAGTGGCATTTTACTCTCTATGGGCATCCTCCCCCAAACCCAAAACCCATTTTAATCACAAGAGAAACATCAGACAAATGCCATTACATGGACATCCTAAAAATACTTAAGAACATATCTAAGCAGTACTCCTCCAAACTGTCAAAGTGAGCCAAAACAAGGGGAATCTGAGAAAGTGTCACACCCCAGAGGAGCTGAAAGAGACAAGGTAACCACATGGAATGCAGTGTCCTTGCTGAAATCCTGAAACAGAAAAAGGACATTGAGTAAACTCTAAGGTAATATGAATAAAGAGGGGCTTTCATAACAATGTTTCCATATTATTATTCTTTGGTGTGGCACTGGGTATTGACCCCAAGGACATTCTACCTCTGAGCTACGCCCCTAGCCCTTTTTATTTTTATTATTTTGAAACAGGGCCTTACTAAGTTGCTGAGGGCCTTGCTAAATTGATGAGGCTGGCCTCAAACCGGTGATCCTCCTGTCTCAGCCTCCCTAGTATTGGGATTAAAGGCTTTTGCCACCACACCCATGTTATTTAAGCTTCATCTTAGTGCTGTCTTTAGCAAGTTGTATGACATCCTATATTTACTTAATCTCCAGCCTTGTTTCCTCATTGCTATAAAAGGAATGATAATGGTTCATAACTCATAATGTTCTTTCCAGAAACAAATAAAATATGTATAATAATTGATTAGTAGGTGTTATCTATTGTTATTATTGGCAAAGCCCCAAGAACAACCACCCATTTCTACACAAGCATTGTCCTTATCATGGACAAATATTTGATTTTTTTGATACATAAAAGTAATTCAATAAAATCTCTCTAAGTATAGCCTTGCAAATATGAAAGGCAAAAAACAAATCCATCTTGATCATATAGGTGAAGAGATGGATGGGCTGTCCAGCTGCATCTTCTTCCTTTTCCTGCTCCTCCACTCCTTTCTCTTTCATTTTTTCCTACCTTGTTCCCCACTCTTTCAATGGTGGGAATGATAGTGGTTACAAAGAAATACAAGGAGAAATGGAGGGGGTGCATTGGAGTCTCCAGGCCTGAAATAGTTGGATTTAGTTGGACTAGACTGAGAATTATATTAATGCAAAGTGGTGGTAAGTAATCAATCATTTCTTACCAAGTGCAATGCTATTCAGAGACATGTTGCCTAAGCAAAATAAGTGAGTACAACACATGCTGTCTTTGTTGCTCAGAAATTTGTGCATTAATTAATTTGATATTGACAGACAAATAATGTGTACCATGCTCTGGTTAATCATCGTGCTACAGTGCTGTCAAAAAAGACATCATTCCTTTCCTTTGAAAGTATCCTGTCAGGATGGAGGATGGTGAGGGATAGTTACTAAACAGAACGGACATTTGAAGAAATAATAGTTGAAACATTTCTAAATTTGGTAAAAAAAAACTATATATTTACAGATGCAGGAATCTCATCAAATCCCAATCATAAGAAATACAAAGCAAGCTATATCAAGGAACTTTATGAGAAAAGTGTGCAGAACTACTGATAAGTAAGAAATCTTAGCCAGGTGTGGTGGCATACGCCTGTAATCTCAGTACTTGGGAGGCTGAGACGGGAGGATCACAGGTTCAAGGCCAGTGCATGGTAACTTAGTGAGACCGGCTTCAAAATTAAGACTAAAATAGGGCTGGGGGTATAGCTCAGTGGTAGAATGTCCCTGGGTTCAATCCCCAGTACCATAAAAATATCTTAAAAGCAGCCAGAGGGGGGAAAAACTCATTTTGAAGTTTTTTCCTCATGTGAAGGAACCAAGATGAAGATGACTACGGATTTCTCATCATAAGTAATGCAAGTGAGAAGGCGATGGAGGGATCTGATAGGGATTGCTTGTCATCAGCTTCACTGCCCCCTATTTGAGGAAGAAATTGTCGGGATGATTCTATCATTTATGTGGACATTCACAGGAACTTAAATAGCTGTAACAACTTCAAAAAGAACAAAGTAAAGCCGGGCGTGGAGGATCTGGGTTCGCGGCCAGCCTCAGCTACTGAGTGAGGCTCTCCGCAACTTCTTGAGACCCGGTTTCAAAATAAACTGTAAAAAATAGGGCCGGGGGTGTAGCTCAGAGGTAGAACGCCCCTGGGTTCAATCCCCGGCACCGCAAAAAAAAAAAAAAAAGAAAAGAACAAAGTACTCTACCTGATTTCATAATTTATAATATGCTACAGTGGTCAAAACAGGATGATATTGGCATAAATACAAGCAACACGTGTCAGTGATATCTATAAACAGTTCAGAAAAAAACATATAATTATCGTCGGTTAATTGTGTGAGTGTGTTACTAAGGATTGAACCCAGGGGCATCCTACCTCTGAGCTACACCCCAAGCCCTGTTATTTTTTTATTTTGAGAAATGGTTTTGCTAAGTTGCTGAGGCTGCCTTCAAACTTGTGATCCTCCTGTCTCAGCCTCCCAAGTACTGGGATTACAGGTGTTTGCCATCATGTGTGGCTATGGTGCATTTATTTTTGACAAACATGACAAGACACTTCAAGGGAGAAAAGGATACTCTTTTCAACAAAGGATTCTGGAAACAATTGCATATTTATATGTCAAAACCAACAAACTGGTATTTTTTTTACCTCACACCAGATTTAAAATCCATACCATAACTCAAAATCAAGAATATAAATAAATTTAAGGGCTAAAAATAAAAAGATTCTAGAAGAAAATATAAGAGAAATATGTGATCTTAAGTTGGGCAAAGTTTTCTTAAATGTGACAACATAGGCATGCTTTACAGAAGAAAAAAAATTGACAATTAGGTTTTATCAAAATTAAAATATTTTGGTCTTCAAAAGATATCATAAAGAAAATTTAAAAAGCTGGGATCAGTGTTACATGCCCGTAATTCCAGTATTTGGGAGGCTAAGGCAGGAGGATCTCAGGTTCGAGACTAGAGACTAGTAACTCAGTGAGACACTGTTTCAAAGTAAAAAATAAAAGGGTTGGGGATGCAGTTCAAAGGTAGAATATTCCTGTGTTCAATCCCCAGTACAACACAAAAAAGAAAATAAAATGATAAGTCATAGACTGAGAGAAAGTATCTCTAAATCATGTGTCTGGTACAGGATTTGTATTCAAAATATATGATGAATTCTTAAAACTCAATAATAATAAGATAAATTATACAATAGGTAAAAATATTAAACATATATTTAATCAAAGAATATGGTGCTGATTTGAAAACATAATTAAAATAAGGTGCATCAATTTAAAAACTTAATATATACTTAAACTAAGGTACAGTGATTTCACTTGTGTGTATTTACCAAGAAAAATGAAAGCATGTGTCACACAAATATTTGTACACAGATGTTCTTAGTATTGTTTATAACAGCCCAAAGCTGGAACTATTCTAAATGTCCTCCAACATTGGTGGTGGATAAACAAAATGCTTTATTCAAAGATTGGATTCTACTTAGAAACAAACAGAAAAACTACTGATACAAGGAATAAAATGGATAAACGTGAAGTCGATTATAATAAGCTATAAAAGCTAGACACAAAATTCTATACATTGTGTGATTGGAAGTGGGAGGTCCAAATGGGCAGAGGGTACTTTTGTGGGGAGTGGTCAAAGGATTATAAAATTAGAATAAGGCTATGATTGCACAAATGTATAAATTTATAAAAATTTAAAAAACCAAACTATATAGTTACAGTGTCTGAATTAGTGATACCTATATTGTATAAATTTATAAATTTCAATGAAACTGACAAAATTTAATAAAATGGAACTCAGAGTAACAAGACAGAAAAATTAGTAAGTACCCTTTTACATATGACAGAAACTGAATTTTCTATCAAAAATCTTCACACACACACATACACAATTACAGCTCTACTTCTATATAGTAAAGTCTATAAAACATTCAAGAGAGAGATAATACTAATCCATTAAATTCTTTTAATATCTCAGTATACAAAGGAGGAACAAATTTTCCAAGTTATTGTGACTTCGCTGATTCCATGATATTTACATATCTTGAAGATATTAAAAGAGAAGAAAATTAAAGATCAGTATTCATTCTTAGCATAAAGACAAAGATCATTAACAGAATACAGCAACCTATAAAATTTACTTTAAAAGACTAAATGGGATTTATGGTAAAAAATAGTTTAACACTAAAAAATGAATCAATGTAATACATTGACAGAATAGAGAAAAATCTGTGGTCATTTCAATACATGCAGAAAAGCTTTTTAATAAAATTTAAAACCTACCTGTGGTGGGGTGAGGAGAAGAACTATTAGCTTTCTAAGAAAAAAAGACAACTTTTCTCAATCAGCTAAAGGGTATTTGCAAAAATCATATTGCTAACAAGATACTTAAGTGAAAAAAGGATCTTTTTACTCCATACTTTGAAAACTGGCGAAGTTTGTTTCCTCCACCACTTCTGGCCAGTTTAATAAAGCAAAAAAAAAAACCCAAAATGCATTAAATAAGAAATATTATTTAAAGAAAATACAATTATATACATATAAATTCTAGAAAATACCAATATGCAAATTTGGCAAGGTTATACAAATACATTAGTCAGGGTTCTCTAGAGGAACAGAACCAACAGAATATGTGAATGTATGATTATAAAAGGGAATTTATCAGATTGGTTTACAGGATCAGAAGCTGGGTAGTCCCAATGATCTTCTGCAAGCTGGAGAGCCTGAGGAACCAGTAGCTGCTCTGGTCAAGAGTTTGGAGTCTCAGAACACAAGGGACCAATGTTGCAGCCCCAGTACAAGATGGAAAGGACTAGGAACTCCTTGGAGAATCGTTGATGAGAGTCCGCATTGTAAGTATGAAGGATCTGGAGTCTGATGTTTCCGGGCAATGATAGAAGTAATAGTTGCACCTGCTCCAGGAGAACCCAGCTTTCTTCAACACTGTTTCCTCCTTGCTTCACTTTTTGTTCCATCTGAGTCTCCAGCCTATTGGACAGCGTCATTCACATTCAGGGTGGGTCTCCCCCTTCAGTTTGCTGTTGCACATATCAATCATCTCTGGAAACACCTTCATCAACACACCCAGAAGTCTCTTAATCCTAGGCATCTCTGGGTCCAATCAAGTGGACAATCCAGATTAACCATCATAGTATGCAAGATCAATATTTTAAAGTTAATTTTATTTCTATACATTAATAGGAAAAATCTAAAATCAAATTGAAATAATATGTCAAATAGCAAGAAAATATCTAGATTTTGGAATAAATATAACAAATATGTGCAAAAGTTCTAGGTTAAAAGTTTAAATACACGACTGAGAAAAATTAAAGAAGTCCCCCCCAATGAATTCAACTTTATGTATATAACAATTTTCATATTGTTAATGTAGCCATTTTTCTAAATTGGTCTATAAATTCAATGATACCCATATAAAAATGGCTGATTCTTTATATGATAAAAACAGGAACCTAGAAAAGCCATAATAATCTCAAAAGGAAGTAGGTTTCAGGATTCACATATCTGATTTCAAGGTTGCCATAAAGCTACATAACAAATCAAGATAATTTGTTATTGGTGTGAGTATAACCAGATAAGTAAATAGAAAAAAATAGAAAGGTCAGAAATAGGCCCACCATGTGTGGCCATTTGATATTTGATCACAGTGCCAAATCATTCCAATGAGTAAATAATAATAATAATAAATTATATAAAGAGTTTGATTACCACTTTCATCCTTTACATAAAAATTATATGTAGTTAGATCATAGACAAAAATGTGAAACCTAGACCATGAAGTTTCTAGAAGAAAAGACAGAATTTCTTCTTGATGTTGGGGTATGCAGTGATTTCTTAGGCTATACAGGAAAGCTTTAACCATTAAAGAAAAAATACATATGAAATGGACCTCATTAGTTACAGCAGACAACTGCCATAGAGAATTCAGCAATAGGCCCATAAAAACACAAGGTGGAGGGGGAGTGGGTCGTTAGTCTTATTAAATTGAAATTAACTGGATGATAATGGGTTAGGTAGAAAAGTTGTGATCTAGATATTTTGGATCTTCAACAATGTTAATCACTCTTGGCCTAAAACAGAAGAGGGTCTCCAAAGGGGGGAAAATTCTACTAAAAATGCGCATTGATCAAAATTCTTACCAGCAACTCAATCTAGGTATTGCTAAAAGGCATGATTCATTATTTTGACATCTAAATGTCATAACTAGCTTTGATCCTTTTCCTTGGGGATATCTTACCTAAATGTGATAGAGTGGTAGAAAGTCAGGGGGAGTGGGTGAGCAAGCATCTCTTCTTCTGGATCTGTCTATTCTCACACTAAAGATAAGTATGCTTAGCTCCATCTCGGCCCCTAGCCTCACTGGAACTATGAAAATCTTGGACAGGTTTGGGACATTGCAGGGTCATTGTCCCCCCCCAAAAAAAAATCCAGTCTTGCTGCCTTTGCTCAATGCTAGGTGGCAATCACTGGGGGTGGCAAGTCCTGTGTCCCCTCTACTTCACATAAGCCATCAGACAACTGGATGGCATTTCCTTGGTCACAAAGGGCTCCTAAGAGATCTTCCAGTTATTCCTGCTATTTAGCTAATCAATCATGTCACCCCATGGTTACTGGAAGTGTGTTGGCTACAATGATCAGCCATGCCCTCTGCAATAAAACTCAACGGGAAAGCAATAAGAATTCTTCAGCTACAAAAGGAGTCCTCTCTCCCCATCACTTCAATCCATCCTTGTAAATGTGGCAGGATAGCCTCATACCTTCCTTTGAGCTTTTAGTGCCATATGTGTAATGGAGAACAAGTTACTGTACAACTTAAAATAGTAGCTACTTATAAGTTTGGAACTTATAAAACTCAAATCACTGTGCAAAGCACTAAAGGGAGGGAACGGGGAGGGAACGGGGTGGGATTTGAGGGAGGGCAAATCGGGCAATGTGTGCATGTATGACTCTTATAGCCTAACACCTATTAAATGTATAATTACAATGCACCAATAAAAAAAAAACAAAAAAAAATAGTAGCTACTTAAAAAAATCACTACAACAAATGACTTGTTAGTGATTTCTTTGAAGTTGTGTTTTGGGGGACCTCAATCATAAGAGTTAGCCTTTGGGCATGCATGGAAACTGAGGGAAGCAGAATGTCAGTACCAGGGCCAAGATTCATTTGAATTATAATGTTTGAGACAATTGTGGTAATCAGGATTCTAGTCTTCTTAGTGAACTAAGAACATTCTTTTCACATAAAGGTGAATTTAGCAGTCTGCAATTTTCCTTCTTATCCACTAAGTGTAGGATTGAATTAGAGTTTACCTAGAGAAATCTAATTTGTAGTTTTGAAAATAATCAAAAAGCTGTTAGACTGCAATGCTGAAATTCTGATCACATTACATATGCATAAAAAGATAGTATCAAGCAAAGCTTTATTTACATTTTCCAAGTGTTTTTTTTTTTCATTTTGTATAAACTAATGAGTGGTGCTGTTAGGGAATATGTGTATCCCTCTTTGTGTAATGGATTAAGTGTGAGTCTTGTTAAACACTAGGCCATAAATCACACTGTGTTCTCTATGCCTAATTAAGGGTTTAAAGGGGGAAAAGGTAAATTCTTGAATGAAGGGCTCTACTCAGAATTCCAGTTTGTTATTGTACTAGGGAAGTAGAGAGATAAAGCAGAAGAAAAAAAAGAGCAATTTAAGAAAGTAAAAAAGAACAACTAAAAAAACTATGAAAATATTTTTAGCTAATTTACTCTGTTTCTCCTCAGTTTTAAGTATAACAGCTGATAAGGGTCTGGACATATCACAGAACATTTTAATTAGTGCAATGATATATAATAATAATACAACTTGACCAGGTAATTAAAAGGAAATATCTTGAAATGTCTCTAATTACTTAAAAAGAAAATAATATGCATTGAAAATGTAAATAAAATCATCTACAGAAAAACCTTGAATAAAATAAAATTTTAAGTATTATTTTCTTCTTAGCTACTCATTTCTATAATTAAAGTACACTGAAATCGTAAAATATTAGACTGCTACGGATTTCAAGTAAAAACAGAATGATTGCAGTGAACCCACTCATTTCCTAGTGGAATAACTGTCCCAAGTTTAGATAAAATTAGTCTCAGATAATATTATATCACTTCTGTGATGTTCCTAGAGAGCAGCTAATGTTTATATTCATAGTATAAACTGACTTCAAATGGATATATCAAAAGACTTTAAAGTATGTTACATAGGGCTGGGGAAATAGCTCAGTGGTAGAACTTGCCTAGTATACACGAGGCCCTGAGTTCAATCCTTAGTAGTGCACGCATGTGCAAACACACACGTATGTTACATAGGGTATGTAGTATCAGAATAAGAGATAGACAAACCCGGGTGTGGCAGCACATGTCTGTAATTCATGTACTTGGGAGGCTGAGACAGGAGGATCCCAGGTTTGAGGCCATGCATGGTAAATTAGCAAAACCATTTCAAAATAAAAAAATAAAAAGGGCTGGGCCTCAGATTAAATCCTTACTACCCTCCCACTACCCCCCCACTACACACACACACACACACACACACACACACACACACACAGAATAAGATAGACACGTTAGACAAATCAAAGTTTATCAGTCCTCAGGATCATCACTCAGTAATATCTGGCTATCTATAATTTATAGCACTGATATTTGGCTTAATTTTACTTCGTTTCATATTCTGCCTGAAGTGCTCAGCAAAAATATAGAAGAGAAAAATACTGTTATTAAGAAAATCATGAAAATATATCTGACTCATTGGACTTTTACAGTGTTTACAATAAAAGGGATCATTTTAATAAATTTCCAATGATTTATCATTTAAATATTTATTGTGTTCTAGATTGTGATAAGTAACTTGCTTGGTGCTGGAAATTCAGTTAATTGAGTAGTGGACAAAGGAGACTAAATGACCACCTTAATGGATTTTCCAGACCTGTTAGATCCTAGTGATTATTAACAAATGATTTTTAGGGAAAAAAAAGCTTATTAAATGTTTATTTAGCCAGGCATGGTAGCACACACCTGTAATCCCAGTACTTGGGAGGCTGAGACAGGAGGATTGTAGGTTCAAGGACAGCCTCAGCAACATAGCGAGACTTTCAGCAACCTAGTAAGACCCTATCTCAAAACAAAAAATGCAAAAGGACTGGGGTGTAGCTCAGAGGTAGAATGCCGCTAGGTTCAATCTCCAGTAACCCCCAAAGTACTTATTTGTAGGATTCAGAGATCCCCCACTGTGCATAATAAACATATTTCAGAAACAAAACCCATGTCACATGGTTGTCAAGACCACCTAAAACTTTTCCCATCTTCCCTGCCAACCTTTGCCTCCTTCTTTTCCCCTTCACGCTTTATTACTCTTTCCCCACTGGGCCTTCTGTTTTGTGCTGTAACTGCAAAGGAACATGTATATGGGAGTAATGGAAGAGATCACCATTTATCCTAGATTTCCTCATGTACTTGGTATCTAAGAGGATGGTAGCTACACACAAAAGGTTTGAGTACCAAAGCAATTCCCGCCTTTCATGCCTGCCAGAAACACCTAAACTCTCTCATATTTGGTGAACTCTTTGACTAGGCTCCATAGTAAAACCTGGCATCTCCTGAGGGACCACAGACATGACACAGTACTTCTGCCCCCAAATTCTCAAGTCTACCTTCTCTTAGTATTGGCATCTCATAGGAACTTTGACTATTTTCCAGTAGACTACCACCTCTATTTTGTATTATATAAGTTTATATGTATTACTGCTTGGATTTGGTACCTACTGAGTACTCATCAATTGTTAAACATGTGAAACTTAACATTACAGGAGATGGAAAATCTACTGGAGTTGATGAGGGGAGACATACATAAAAATAATTTAAATTGTTGGACTCAGTACTGATAGCAGGAAAGGAAATGAAGAAAGCAGGGGAAGGCAGAAAAGGTGTTGTTACATGCCAGTTGCATTCTGGAGGAATTGCAATTGCTGTATAATTGGGAAGGGGACTCAGAAAAGGGAAAATTCGTGGGCAGTTCTAATTGGAACCTGTGCTTTGAATTATTATTCCTCTCTCCTCATTTAAAGAAAGGGTTCTGGAAATCCATGCAATCTGATATGAACTCAACTGAATGTTAACAGTACTTGGTAGATGTCATCTATCTACTTAAATATTTTCCTAGTTTTACTTGTCCTAACTGACCTTTGCTGCACTTGTGTTTGGACAGGCTTTTTACCATTCCTCCAAATGTGACTGTTCAAACCCTATGCTTTCTTCAAGTCCCATTCTAAAGGACCTCTCTTTTATAAAAGCTTCTTTAATTTCCTGAGCAGATAGTTATTTCTCTTTTTAATTTTCACGTAATTTTACTTGTACACTTCTTGTAAGTTTATCACATTGTTTAAAAAAGATATCCAAATAACTTATCAAACTATAAAAAATCTATCATTGACACATACATATTCTCTCTAACCTGCTACAAACATAGAAAAAATGAGCAAGTCCTAAGGGAAAGAATGGCTGGATGTATTTAGGTAAATGTAGAAGAAAGGAATGAGTAATGAAGTCCTATCTGGAATGGTAGCACATTTCTGCATAAGTACTCTGCGTTGACTGCCCCACGGGAACTCTTTGTAGCCTATTTCTGTTCTGGCCTATCTCTAAAATACATTATTTTGGCATAGGATATTCACCAACTTCTAACCAGACTTACCTGCTGTGGACTATTTATATTCAAGTACTCCAAAGTGGAGGTAGAATCCAAGAGTCAGCTCATAATATTGGTTATTTATATTCAGCTCACTGTCAGAGGATGAGTGCATAAGCAATAGCTTTTTATAAAACATAAATTTATGTCTGCTAATGTGGGACAATTTATTTCTTCTTCTTTAATAACCAGAATTGGCCTTTCTGAGAAATAACTGATTGTATATGTTTTCCTTTAACTGGCTCCAAAACTTCTTATTAAGCACTATTTCACAGAAAAATAACAAATTATATGTTATGGTCTGATTGCTTAAAATACATATTTTTGAGTAGAAGAAAAAACATTAGAATGAAAATACTTTGAAAATGTGTCAATTACTTTAGTCATAAAGAGTATTCCTGAGAATAAAAGCAGATGTGAACATGACTCAAATTTAATATATTTGAAAAGTAAAGTAAAAATATAATACACCCGGATAGAGTTATGCAAATTTCATGGGTAAAATTTTTCCCTAGGGATAACTTCAGTGTGTTCTCTAAATCCATTTTTTTAAAAAGAAGAAAGAAAAAATGGAGATAATTTTTGGCTATTTCCTTAAACTGATGCATAACCTTTTCTTATGCTAATGAGTTAATAAAGCAAATATTTTTAAAGAATTAGCATATGCCACTCTTTATGATTGTGGACAGTATATACTTAATTTTTGGTAATCAAACATTTTTATTACTTCAGTCACTTGTCAGTGTTCTCAAAGGAATCACCTTCCTCTGTGGGGATATGTCTTCTCCTTAAAGTGTTCATTTTTCAGGCATGAGTATTTTAAAACATAATAATACAGGATAATACAAATAATGTGGGATTCAGGTCAAAAAACTTGGGTTCGGCTCTTAAATCTGATTTAACAAAAGAACTTGGATACACTAATGTTTTTGAGTTTCCTTATCGGTCTAGTAGAAGTGGAAAATATATGTTTAATTGTCTTGAGGATCAGATGAGATAAGGTATCTTAAAAAATACAAAGTACTATTTGCATTTTGTTCTTATTATATTCAGGAAGTAACCATATATAATCCACTATGAGTGACTTGTTTTTAGGCAATCAATACAAATACACAATTAATGAATGAGTCAAAGCTCAATTTTCCCCTTTTGCTTAACAATAACTTTTTGACACAAACAATTTACCAGCAATGCAAGAAGTTGGAAAGGCTACCATAAACTTTTTATGTCTTAACGCTTTTGTAGTTCACTAATAACTACCCAACTCTTCGTGCACCCCAAACATAGAAATTATAATTTTAAAAATACACGCAACGTTAAGTGTTGAGCTGTTTACACACGCATTACATATGCGTGTGCTTTACACTAGGAGTGATGACTATGCGCTATTTAAAAATAATTAGTGCTTCGGTTGGTCATTGCACTGACCCCATGGCGTGGCTCTTTGACTTGCATTGTTTGAAATGCTGTAGGTGGCTTAACGTTGTGTCAACTTGCACGTTTACTCTTAGTTCTCTATCAGAAGAGGCTCTGGGAACCCGCCCAGTCGGGCAGACTCGGGGTTCAGGGAGCCCAGCAGAGGGGCGTAGTGCAGGGTGCGTGAATGCGCGTGTGTGAGTGTGAGTGTGAGTGTGAGTGTGAGCGCACAGGACGGAGGCGCCGAGTTGCGGAGCAGACCGCCGCGCGAGTTGCAGAGGCCACGGCGCCCGCGGTTTCGGCCGGAGCGGGACGGGGCCGGGCCGGGGCCGGGGCCGGGGCCGGGGACGGGGACGGGGACGGGGCCGGGGAAAGGGAAGGGGCCGGGGCCGAGCGCGGCCGCGCCGTGGGCACGCCGGGGAGCCGAGGGGCCGCGAGGGTTCCCGGGCGTGGCCGGAGCGGGCGCGGCGAGTGTGCGCGGGTGTGCGCGCGGAGGCGAGTGTGAGCGGCGCGAGGCGAGTGTGCGGCCGCGTCGCCATTCCCCGTGACGTCAGAGTGTATTGTTGTGAGCGGGCCGCGCGAGCATCCCCGGAGCTGTCACCGCGGCGGCCGCGGCGGCGCACCACCGACGCGAGCGAGCGAGCGAGCGAGCCGCCGGCGCCGCCCCGCCCCGGCCCGCGCCCCACCCCCCCCGCCGGCGAGTGCGGGTCACCGGGTCACTGGGTCATTGTCTGCGCGCCCGCGCGAGCGCCCGTGGAATCCCCCACGTCATCACCCACCATCAATGAGATGCAAACATGAAAGACAAGAGGAAGAAGAAGGACCGCACCTGGGCCGAGGCTGCCCGCCTGGTACGTGCCGCCCCCCGCCCGCCGCCGCGCCGCCGCTCGCCGCCCGCCCGCCGCGGGGACGGCCACTTCCAGCCCGAGCCGCGCCTCTCCCGGCCCCGGCTCTTTGTTATTCCGCGGGAGTGGGCTCGCCAGGGGCCCCCGTGTGTGCGTGCGCGCGCGGAGGGCGCCGCGATCATCTCGGGGAGCCCCGCGCCCCCGCGCCCGGGAAGCCCGCCGGGCAGGCACACTTCTCCCGGTACTTGGCGCTCGCTGGGGCTCGGCGGTGCCTTCTCCGCCGGGGAATTTCCGAGCGCTCGGCTCCGCTCCGCTTCCCTCTCTGCCGCTCCGGAGACCTTTGTGTGGCAATTACCACTCCCTCCTGGCCCCTCCACCCCCCGGAATTTCATCAATAACTCTGTGCACGGTCTGTGTGTATGTTCGGCGTTTGTGAGTTCGAACATGTTACACGTGCATGCACGGTGTGTGTCCGACACGGACTTGTGGGGCGTGTGCTTGTGGGCTCGGTCGTGGCGTGTCTGTGTGCCGTGTTGTGTGCATGATGCGTGCACACTGATGCGTGCATGTTTTGTGTGGATCCAGTTCGCTGTGTTTGTAGGTATTGTGCTTCTGCTCGCTGTTGTGTGTACGGTGTTCTGTGCACGTGTGTGCAATTCGTGAGCGTGAGTGTATTTGGTGAAGTTGGGTCAGTGTCATTTGCCGTGGGAGGTTAAGAGTGCACAGCTAGGTGTTGTACTGCTGGATTTTCTGGGCGGTGTTACTTGGCTGCTTCTCCTTTTCTTTAACCTTTCGGAGCTTACGTTTTAATCATCGAAAGAATGTCTCTATAGAAATGCTGGTTGGCAAAGGGGCGTCGACGTCTTTGGTTTGATGCATGTATAAGTGTGGGTTTTTCTTTCTTTTTATTTCCCTCCCCCCTTTTTAAAAGACAACTGTTAACGGGTTTTTTTTTAAAAAAAGAATATTTCTGAACAGCGTGTCTCACAGGAATGCAAGACATTGCATTTGAAGCTGAGTCTTTCAGGGTTTCGGCTGCATAAATTAAATATTTATTCACCAACTTACTATCTTTATAAATTGCCTAAAAGAAAGCAGGCTGCATGCAGCGGGGTGGGGGTGGCAGAAAATGTTATTGGGTTGACTTTGTAAAGATTGTTTTACTATAACTGTAGTCATTTTTAAAAGCTTTTGAGTAACTGCATTATGCTCAAGGAGAACATTTGTCAAAAGTAATTATCTGAGTTTCCTTGAAGGGCCTTGCTCCTATGTCTCTGGATTCCAGCAAAGGGTTTTAGATAATTGGCCCCATTGCCCTGCTAAGAAGTGACAAAAGTCCTTTTTAATTGCAATCCAGTTATTGGTAGCTGGAGTGGCCAGGCTCTTTTTACTTCATCTCTTAATTTGGTAGGGTGTATGTTATCATTTCTCCCCTTATCTGTGATTGTGTTAATCGCTAAATCACTCTCTGTGGATGAATGGGCAGGTGATAGTCATTCTCTAATGAACTACCTCCGGGAGAGGAAACTTAGTTGTGAGGACCATGTGAGAAGTAAGCAGGAAGTGTTAAGTAGATGCCAGATTGATGTTATCACTGAGTTTTTGCCAGAGCACATTACTTATTGTTTGCTTGGCCATTAATTCAGAATTGTGTGGGGCTGTGCGAGGCTTCTGAAAATGCATTATTCAGGCTCCTTGGAGTGGCAATCAAGTACTATTATAGAGGTTCAGTGTATATATTTTAAACAAGTGAACAATGAGTTGATTTATAAATATTTAAAAATAATGATTCATGGATTAGCCATATCTGCCTGCAGAGAATTATTTAACAGATAACATTATTTGAATGGAATTTAAAGCTATCCATTTGTATTCAGTCAGTATGTGTTACTATTCTCAAAACTACTGAGCTTTATTTGAATCAGGACATATCTGTATTAATGTATCTTGCAGTGGATTTCTAAGTCAGAGGTTTTTTGTTGTTGTTGTTTAAAGTTAAATTTTCTTCTTGCAAAGTTCATTAATGGGAAAAGATGCATTCATCAACACAAAAGAATTAATGATAGACCAGATGTCTCTATTTTAACCAGACATATTGAACTAGTAGTTATGGTAATTTTTCAATTTGGTTCAAGTTATTTTTCCCCTGGTAGTTGTACAAATGTGTATGTGTTCAAAATGTGACAGTTGAAATAAAATACTGAATAAAATAGCAAGTAATTGTACTGGAAATATCATTTTCAGAAATTTGTGATTTGTAGAAGTGAATTATGGTAATACTTAACGTATTTTGTGAATTAAGGATAAATTGGCCCATTTGGGTAATGGTAACTTTTTTTAAAAAAAATCTCTTTTGATTACATGAATGCATGTGGACTTAAACTATCTTCCAAACTCCCATGATAAAATATTTGTACTTTTGTAATTGTTAGTATTATTTTACACTCAATGAAAAAATAAATCCTTTAGCATTTCTGGGATATAGATATCATCATTCATGTGCTGCCGATTTGGCTGCTGTTCAGGACTTTTAGTCTTTTTTCCATAATATTAAACCAGGTATCTGATTTTAAATGTAAGGATTAAGAATGGATAGAAAATATGCAGCTCAATATGTGGTTCTTCCAGTATGTGAATTGAAGAGAGAGTACTCAAATTAACATTAAAAATAATCTTCCAATGCATGCTGTGTGTATGTGTATGTGTTTGTATAAACTCTCCTGCTGGTGTGTGTGTGTGTGTGTGTGTGTGTGTGTGTGTGTGAGAGAGAGAGAGAGAGAGAGAGAGAGAGAGATTTTTCTTAGAAGGGAGGACACAAGGAGGGGAGAGGAAATGCAAAATAGATTATTTTGAACTGTGACCAAAAGCTTATGTTTAAATGTAGCTTTGTCTTCATTTTAAGAAAAAACATATATGGAAAAAGAATACTTCTTTCCAGAGTAAGTCAGAATTTCCAGTTCATAACAGAATTTGTGTTTTCTTTCTTTGTGAGAAAAGCATATAGTCTCCAAATCTATAAACTCTGAGTGGCAACTCCAGGGATTTTGTTCGAGATATAGATGCAGCTACCAAGCTCTACCATTTTCCCTTACAGAGTATTGAATGCTTGCATGTGGAAGGAAGGAATGGTGGTGTAATTTGCCTGTATTTTCAGGAATGCAGTGATTATTAACAGGCTGCCATCTTAAAACAGTAATGCCACATTTTTTTCCTTCCCCCCCTTTCTGCCCTGCATCACTTGCAGAATTTCAGCCTTTTGCCTTCTCCCCTCCCCCAAGGCCTTCTGCAGTTGTAGATGTTACTTTGCGCATTGCCATTTAATATGGAGTCTGCTTCCAAACCAGATGCATTTTCATCTGTTTTATCTTCTCTTCTAAGGTTGTAGAGTCTCAGAGGATCCCACAATCAAATGGAAGTATCTTCTGTCTTAATATTTGTAGACCACAATAAGAATAAAAATCAAAACCATAACTCATGTCGAGCTGGGGCTTTGACTTTAATCCTTTTGACTTTTATCTCAAGTCTTCACTCTGTTACTATAAATACAGTTTAAACCATTGTGAAAGGATCTTCATGCTTCTTTGTAAAAAATGGGGATTTGACAGGACTTTGTTTTACTGCACTAAGGGGTTTCTTTGTTACTGGCTTAACACAGAACATACTGTTATTTATATATTTATTCTAGGTTAATTCTTTTTCTTTTCTTTTTGACATGCAAAGATGTTGTTGCTTTGAGGAGTGCTTTTTGATAGTTTCATCACTTTGTTCTACAGGGAATGCAGCTTTTAAGATAATGATTCAGTGTATTAATTTGTTCCCTGAGTTTCTTTCTATTTATTTTATTCCTTACAATCTTTGTTTAGCCTTAGTGGCACCTGAAAACCTGAAAATGAATGTTAACAATTTCACTAGCTTTGTGCTTGGTAATGTGGCTGATTTATTTACTCATAATTTACATATATCCATACAAAGAATGAACATCAGTTTGTTGGGTTGTTGTTGTTTTTTTTTTTTTTTTGGTAGTTTCAAGGTGACCTTTGGGGGAATTTTTTTTTTAAATAGCAAATTTACCTCATTGTTGGAAGAAAACATACAACATATCCCTTCATGCCACAGCAGGATTACTGAAGGTTTTAAGTAAATTGAAGCTTGATAAATCATATTGTATTAAAAATTAAGTAGAGGGGTTTATTAATTAAAGGAAATCTGTGTGACTCTTTTACACAGTGAAGATTCTTTTGCATAATGCATTACATTCTGAATAAACTGTTAGTGTTTCTATAAAATAAAGCTGAATGTTACTGTAGCTGTTGAAATAGAAAACAGTTCATAATTGTCAGTTCACTGCTTGCTTTGCCTTTTGTCTTTGTATTTTAGAAATAAATATAATTTCTCAGGAATGATGACCAAGGAGATGGGGGGGGGAGTGCTGGAAGTGTTTTTGACTTTTTTATTGTACTAGTAATTTTAGGTTATGATCAAGCTTTTACTGTTAGAAGAGCCAGTTTTGACTTGTGTTTGGGGTCACCTCAGAGGTGCTCCTGAGCGTGATTGTGAAAATGCTTATTGACTCATGAGCCTGTCTAATCTATTTCTGCAAATGGAGTTTTATTTTCAATCACTTGAATTTCTCTTGGTTTGATTCAGCTGTTTTCTGTGATCCACACATAGCATCATCTCTTTATGTCTACATCTCATCATCTCTTCTTTCAAATGTAGAACTTAAATTTCCATTTTGCAATTCGAGAGAGAAAAGTTTAGCTAGTTGTATGGCTATTTAGAAAGAACATAAATTTCAAGTTCAAAAAGAAGTGTTTGAAATTTTGAGTCATGTGAACTTAGGCCTAGTGTTAACTTGTTAATTTTGTCCCCTGTTGATGTGAAAGTGAATGTTAAGAATTGATTGTTCTTTTTCTAAGACTTTTTCTTCTTTGACCAGTTCTTTGGTAGCAGATGATTCCTTGGTTGTCAGAAATGGACTATTTTCTTGGTACACAATTGGCTTTAGGCTTGTAGAGTTGTACCTATCTTAAAGGAATGTCACCCTAGAGAAGCTAACCAGTTAAGGAATCAAATTTTCAATATTTAATTAAAATAATCGTAAAACTTTATTGAAATGCATTGGGGATGTGAAAGATGATCTCTAAACATTTTGAGGGCTTCTATAGAGATGACTCAAGTGCTGAGGAGGGATCCAAAGATACATCCTTAAGGAGTATAAAGTTCAGTAGCAAAGCAAGGAAAAGTGGTGGATGACTGAGCAGGCACCATCTGTAGGTGACACATGAATGATCAAGCAGGTGCTGGTTTACAGACTTATGGAAGGGAGAAGCTGATGGATATGGTGACTGTGGAATGCTTAATGGATTCAGTGAAATTGGGCTTGGCCTTGAAATAGGAATGTGTTTTAATAGGTGATAGGTGAACATTCTAAGAAGAGTGAAATGTGTGGGCAAAAGTATAGTGTTCAGCAAGAGGATGGTGGTTCAGGGGCCACTGGACAGATGAGTCTAGAAATATCACAAGATGGGGGGGTGTAGGCATTGTGATGCAATTGAAAATTAAATTATGATCAAATTAGAAAAGCATTTGGAAAATAATTTTAAGCACTGAGTTGTAGTATGGGTCTGGTAAGTAGGTGGTAGTAGAAGGAGAATTAAAAACACCCCACCCAGCCGGGCGTGGTGGCACATGGCTATAATCCCAGTACTTTGGAGGCTGAGACAGGAGAACCCAAGGTTCAAGGCCAGCCTCAGCAACTTAGTGGGGCCCTGTTTCAAAAATAAAAAATAAAATAGGGCTGGGGGTATAGCTCAGAGGTAGATTGTCCCTGTGTTCAGTCCTTATTACCACAAAAACAAACATACAAAAAACCCCAAAAAACAAACAGAAACCCACTCACCCACATATTGAAGCACAAAAACAAATTAATATTTTTATAATAGATGTATTTATGTATTTGCACAAAAAGAGAGAATGAGAACACACTACTGGTCAGGGTATCTCCAAATGCTCCCATTAAAGGGCACTAGAAAGTCTGGAGACAAAATTAAATAATATAACTTCATTATTCTGTCCTGTGTCTTACCAAATGAGGCAAGGGAAAATTTGTAAATAATCTACATTATATTTGTAGATGACATATAATACCCTCTCGAGATCAGTAGATAGCCAGGAGTAACTCAGTGACTGTCTATAAGGGTGGTTTAATGACACCTCCAATTTTCTCCCCAAATCCATAGGGGCTGGACAGGATCTTTTCCCCCCTTTTGTTTTGCCTCTGACTTTTACAAAATAATATGGGCATTTTAACCGAAGGGAATTTAACTGATTTGTTGCCTGTAGATATAGGGAGGATCCAAGCCCATGTTAGATTTCTTCCTTGCCTTTCAGGTTGCCTGCTTTTATTCCCCTCTTTCACCCCCTCTCCCCTTCTTTCTCCACATCAACATTCTGTATGAAGTTGCTACTAATGCATGCTCACTGCCCCCCACCCCCAAGCTTGGGAGCCCCAGCTTCAGGCTCCTTCCTCCTGGGGCCAGGGCTGGAAGGAGGGCTGGCCCTGTGCAACCACTTCCAGCTATTTGCCAGCACTGAGTGCCTGGATTGTTCTGCTTTTGTCCCTGCACAGTTGGTAGCTGGGGAAATCTAGCCCAGACTGAAACTTTCCCTGAAGAGCCCTTGGGGAACAAATAGAAACATTATATGATTAGCCACATTGTTTTCATTATTAAACAAATCTACATAAAAGGGTTGCAATTAACAGCTTTATGGTCCTGAACTTAGACACCTTCCTTTCCTCTTCCCTCAGTATTTCCACTTGAAGTGGCAACAATTAACTGTTGCTGGTTTTAATGTCACCAACTGACAACACTAAATTGGGAATAGGCACTTCTCCGGGTTGATTGACATATAGCCCTCTGACACATTCTTATATAGAGTTTAAGGCAAATTCATGCCCTGGGGTTAGAGCCAAAGGGCTTGTCAGAACATTGACTTTAATAGCTGAAATATATAACTTAAATGACATCCAAGACCCTAGCTTTGGTGGAACTTTTAGAACCTGAGGAATTCTCCAAGGCAGTGTGACTTATATTTTGTGGATATGCTTAAAAATTGTTTAAGATTTTTCTAAATATATACACATATAAATTTAATCTGTGATGTAATTATTTATCAGGGTTTATTTTGCATAACTTTAGCATAAATTAGTTCAGGGAAAAGATTATGATTTTAAAAATAATTCTACAGTTGGTATTTTTGGCAAGAATTTCATTCTTTATGCAACTATGATTCAACAGTTGATTTGTGAATAAATCAGAAAATCAGCAATAAATCATAGTTTTCTATGATTTAAAGAAAGTTGGACCTTGTTCACCTTTGTCAGAAGACAGATGGCCATTCTTTGCTAGCTATTAATTAATTAATTATTTATTTATTTATTGTGAACTCAGAACCTCTGGCATGCTAGGCAAGGGCTCTATCACCTAACATACCCACAGTCCCCCAGCCTTTATTTTCCTCTGTGACAGTGTCTCTCTAATTTATGCAGTCTGACTCCAACTTATAATTCTTCTGCCTTAGCGTCCTTAATAACTGGGATTATTGACATGGCTGACAGGTGCCATTTCTAAGATTTCATTAGGTAAAATGTATTAGAATATATTAGTAATTTCAATGGATTAGAAATTGAGATTGGATCTTTGGCCATATTTTCCAGTCATAGGGAGTCATGATACAGTGAAGCTATTGCTTATTCTTCTAAGTTTTTTAATGTTAAAATAAATAATTCCATATGTAATTTGTAATATATTAAAGCCCTTTTTGACATAGTCACACAACTTAGTTACTGTCTGGGCCATCAGGACTCTATCTCCTTAATACCCCCCCCCACACACATACACATAACA
>PVJS01010897.1:0-46914 GCA_004027185.1 Glis glis
GCCCTATTTTTTATACTTTATTTTGAAACCGGGTCTCACGTAGTTGCGGAGGGCCTCACTAGGTAGAGAGACAGGGAGAGAGAGAGAGAGCTGAGGCTAGCTGGGAACCAGGATCCTCCGGTCTCCGCCTCCCAAAGTACTGGGATTACAAGGGTGTGCCACCACGCCCGGCTTAAACTCAATTTCTAAATGATACACTGTGTGAAAAAAGTTACATGTGGTAGGATAAAATCGTCATTCCTGGTTTTTTTTTTTTTTTTTGTACTGGGGATTGAACCCAGGGGCATTCTGAGTCTTAGTTATACCCCCAGCCTTTTTCATTTTTTTTTTTATTTTGAAACAGGGTCTTGCTAAGTTGCTGAGGCTGGCCTTGAACCTGTGATCTTCCCTGTCTCAGCCTCCCAAGTACTGGGATTACAGGCATGGACCACTACACCCGACTCATTCCTATATTTTTAAAAGACATCAGAGGTATTAGAAAGTCAGAAGAAAGGAAGATCTTTCTGGCCCAGGCCACGGTCCAAAGAGTCTATTCACTGAATGCTTCCTGTACGAGATGGATGTCCCACATTCATTCTCTCTCTCTCTCTCTCTCTCTCTCTCTCTCTCTATTTTGAGACAGGGTCTTGCTATGTTACCTTGGCTGGCCTCAAATTTGTGATCCTCCCATCCAGCAAGTAGCTGGGATTACAGGTGTGTCCCACTATTCTGGGATGAATGTCCCACATTCTTACAGATCCATCTCTTTTTATTCCAAAAGAACTCCTGAAGCACAGCACTCAGCTCACCCTTTCTGTCTTCATCTTATCAACTATCTATTATACTGCCTGAACTAGTTGCTATCTCTGCCCTGGTAATGAAACTGACTTACTTAGGCACATAAAAATCAATCCAACTCATAAATAAAATTTTGTTCAAAACCTGAGTTCTAAACCTGCAGCTTCATTTTCTTTTCTGTTAAATCAAACTAATATTACCTATATATCATAAGTAGTCACACAAGATAAACAAAATGTTCCAAGAAAGTTTCCATCTCAGAGGTTGGCATTATAGATAAATGCAGTCTCTTTCCCCCAGAATGATTTATTTAAGTTGATATGTAATCTGTCCAGTCAATAATGAGATTTTAGGCATTACTCCTAAATACAGACCACAGTGTGCTCTTGGGAATTCTCCAAATACCCAAGAATTGGGAAATTTAATTAGACACATTTAGACCCAAGGGTATCTTTCAGGAATCCAACACTTGTCACATTTTACCTGTCATGTGCCTCTCCTGCTTTAGGACATCAGAGACTTGGCTGCTTTGGCTGTCCTCCTTCTAGCCATAATGCAGACCCACAGCTACAGACCCCCACAACCCTACCTACTCCAGATCTGCAAAACCCTATCCAGGCCATGAGCATTTTCCCAGGTCCTACTGTTAGCTAGCTAGATTCAAGATGAGCAGGGCAGGAAAGAAATGGGACAGAGGATTCAACCAGACCTCATGAGAAGAGATAAGGAGCTATAATTGCTGTTTTAGAGACTGCCCCCCCATTTCACATAGACTCCCCAGAGAAAGTCTCCAACAGAGCATAAAAGTGCAGACACACTAAGCTGTTGTGGGAAGAAGAGATAGTGAACTCTTTTTCATATCCCTAAATGCATATGAATGAGGGGGAAATGTTTCCAGGCTGAATAAAACTCTCCAGGTGGAAGACTCCATGCTGTTTTCTACTCCCAGAACAGATTGCTTCAGACCCTTTCTCTGGAGTGGAACCTCTTTGTCTCATACCATTTCTCACCCCAGGGGAGCAGGCCCTTTTCTGGGACTCCCTATCTCTCACAAACTGACCCTTTCTCTGGAATGTAACTCCCTTTATCATGGCCTTCTTTTATTACACACTTCCTAAATAGACCTCTTATATTCCCTATTTGGGCTTCCTGTTTGAAATCTTTCTTTCAGGAAGCAAGAACTGGGGAAGAGAGGTTACTGCCCTGTAACATTCATTTCTCTGCAAATCATCACCCATTAGCACTACTATACTTTGGACTGTACCAAGTGATTAGGATAAAAGGTGATTCAGATATAATTCTTACATACTGGAAATAAGCAGATGCATGGAAACTTTTGTCGAAACAACCATCTCTTCTTTATAATTCCCTTTTGAGATGGAGTAAATTTATACCTATTTTGTATCTAAGGAAACTACAGTTGAGAGAAGTGAAGAGACACCAACAAACATTAAGGATGCACAACAAAAACGCAAAAAGTCTTCTTGACCCTAATTAACATATTTGTTTTCAAATCCTAAAAGATCCCATACAGTCCTAGGTTTATGCTGAAGAGAAGGCTAGGACTTAAGTTTCCCTAGCAAGAAGTCGATGAAGTGAAAAACAACTTGATTACTCCAAGTTCAGAAAACTCTTTAAGTTCACCAGAAAAGGTGAAAAAAAGTTTCTAGGAAGTGTGGATTTTTATTTATTCATATTTTAATTAGTCTATTAACATGTGGAGGTAATGCACTTAAATGGGACCTTGGCAGGTAAAGCACATTTTAAACAATAAGAAACTAGGGGAAACATTGAACATAGCCATTATTTTTGGCAGGAGTCTTTTCTTACATCTTTTTTTTTTCTTTTTGTTTCTCCTTTCTGGTAACAAAAGGGGAAAAAGTTTAAATGAGAGAAGATTGCACAGAGTTGGGGATTAACATATTTAATTTACATAATGTCAGTGTGTTAAAGACTATGTAGGTGCAGTAGTATAAAATATTCTTAGTTAAAAGCAGAGCTCAAAATAGAGGCCTCTTTTATTTTGCACATTTTACCAAGTTCATTGTGCGGCTAAGTTAAAAAAGAACACCATTTTCTTAGCAAAGGCAGCATAAGATATGCGTAGAGGTATGTAATTATTTAGGAGGAAGAGTAGTTCTCTCAATTTGCTCCCCGGTGATATAATGGAAACATCACCAATGATATAATTTGACCCTCCTGGCCCATCAAAATGGCAAAGTCCACATAGAAACATAACAGCAGATTTGTTACTTTAACAACACAAAGCCAGTAATGCTGGAAAGTCGTGTGTGTGTGTGTGTGTGTGTGTGTGTGTGTGTGTGTTTTAAGTAGAATCATAAAAATTTCCCTGTGTGAAAGGCACAGCAGGCTGCATAGTAGCTCTCCCTCTTGGATGCCACTAATGCTTGCTGGCAGCTTTCACTCAGAAAAAGCTTTTGCAGAAAGACCACCATGCATTCTTCTCTACTCAGCATGCTTAGCTTAACGCCTGCAATGGAACAGTGGAGCTGAATTCCTAAGTGCACCAACTCAAAAATGAACGGCCCTTTTCTCTAAAACTCAGCTGTCCTTCTGCCAGAAGTCTTTGGCTTGATTTTTATCTCAATGATCCTGTTGGGGAGTAAGGGAGAAGAATGAGAACCAATGGCCCAGAGTTAAGGTCAATGGGGTGTAATGCACATGCCTTGGGATCACAGTAAGTAACCGGGTTCAAGGACAGTGCTAGAGTGGGGAAATGCTTCCTCAACTCTTATATTTGATTTCCTTGCAGCTATAGAGAACTCGCGAGTGTGACCCTTCTAGGTACTCTTCATTCTTTTACATTATTCATCTTGGGGAAACTAGAATGACAATCACATAGGTAAATCCTTGGGAAATGGGCATGTGCAACTCCACATTGTATTTCTTCCTCTTGGGGTGCAAGTCCATATGTGCGCAATAGCCCATCAGCCACCCTACCTAGGCAGACCTTCTTCAAGCTCCTAGGTCCCCCTCCCTCATCCATTGCTGCTTGGGATTAGGTTAACACATTAGTAAGCCCTTCTGGCTAATCAGAGCCACTGTCATATCCTCTAATCTAATCCAGACTTAAATGATTACCCAGGAGATATCCTGAGCTTTCTAGGTATTTTTGTTGTATTTCATGTTGTTCAGGAAGCATGCTCAAAAATAGGCAAAATATATAGTTTATTTGCTAGGTGATGATTAGGATGCCTATTTTATAATTTTGTTATAATGCTCAGGTAAAATGAAAACATTTAAAACATTTTAGACAGTATCCATGAAGGACTCGCCAACTCTTACCTGATATCTCCACTCCCAGGATGGGGGTGGATTATACATTTGGAACTTTCTAAGCAGGAATGCCCAGAACGATGGTGCTTACAGATGATTCCATCCATAGTCTGTCCTTCCTGGTTCTCTTTGTCCTTCATGGCTAACTTGAGATTCCATCTTAGCCCACTCAGAGTGGTTATTTATCAAAAACAAAACAAAATAAAACAAAGTACTAAGCCGGGCGTGGTGGCGCACGCTTATTATCCTAGTACTTGGGAGGCTGAGACAGGAGGATCACAGGTTCAAAGCCAGCCTCAGCAACTTACAGAGGATCTCAGCAACCTAGTCAGACCCTGTTTCCAAATAAGAAATAAAATTGGGCTGAGGCTATAACTTGGAGGTAGAATGCCTCTGGGTTTAATCCCCAATACCCCCCCCCACACACACACACAAAGTACTAAATGCTGGTGAGGTTGTAAAGTAAAAGGATCTCTTATACATTATTGGTGGGAATGCAAACTTGAATAAGTACAGCCACTATGAAAAACAGGTTCCTCAAAAAACTAAAAATAGAACGACTATATGATCCAACTATCCCACTCCTGGGTGTATACCTAAAGAAAATAAAGTCAGCATACAAAAGAGAAATTTGCATACCTATCTTTATTGCTGCACTATTCACAAGAGTCAAAATATGGAACCAGCTTAGGTGCCCCAACAGATGAATGGATAAAGAAAATATCACATACATGGTAAAGAAAATATCATATATACATATATATATATATATATATATATGTATACACACACACACACAATGGAATACTATTCAACCATAAAGAATGAAATCATGTCCTTTGCAGAAAAATGGATGGTCATCAATTTTTATCAGTGGATGGTTTTTGATAAATAACCACTCTGAGTGGGCTAAGATGGAATCTCAAGTTAGCCATGAAGGACAAAGAGAACCAGGAAGGACAGACTATGGATGGAATCATCTGGAGGTCATTAAAACACTTTATTCATGTATCTATAATGCATTCATCATATCGTAGCATCATTATGCATATGTTTTATCTTTTTTTCTGACAAATCTAAGACTCCTAGAGGATAGGTATCATGAATTTATCATTTCTGTATCTACAAAGACTGAAAATACTTGATACTAAATAAATATATGAGGAATTGCATATATAGTGCTCACAAAAAGTCAAATATGGATTACAAGTTGTGAAAAAATGAAAAAATCCTTTTTTATTTTTATTTTTTGGCAATACTGGGGATTGAGACCAGGTCTTCGTACATTCTAGGCAAGCACTCTACCACTGAGCTATACCCTGAACCCTCTTTGTTTTTAATTTTATTTTTGAGATAGGGTCTCACTAAATTGCCCAGGCTGGGCTAAAAAAAAATCTCCTTTAGAGCACAGATCTTCAACCCCTCTGCTTCACCTTAGTCTCCTCACGTCCCCTAGCATTTATGAAGTTGCTAATTATTTTATCGTCCTTCTAGCTTTATAACTGATGATTGAGTATTTATGTTTATAAACCAAATGATGTTAGATTTTGTGTGATCAGATTATGTACAACTGATAGCAGAATGTGTTGTAGGGTATGTAAGACAGCTTTGTGAAACTTGGGAACTATTTTTAGCAGAATTTTAATCAGGAAAGAATGTTTTTTTCCCCACAGACACTGTCTGGTGAAAATAATTTTATAGTGAAAAATGTATTCATCAATGCAAAATATTTTAACAAACTGAAACAACAAAACAACAGCTACCAATTACTTAGCAATTATTATGTGTCCTATGTGTTGGACGCTTTTTAAAGAAGCTCACCCATGCTCGGTAACTCAGGATAATGCTGATGAATGTTTCTAATTCCCCCCACTTTGCAGCTGAGAAAACAAGGCTGTGGAGGTAGAAAGGATCTCAGCCATTCCATGAACCCACTCATCCAGCTCCAAGACCCACACTCCTAACTTGACCAGGGCCACTATTCCAAAATCACTCAGGCATTTTGCTTACAGTTCCCAATCTCCATTAAGGGCACAGATCTGAAGCAATACTTTATTTTTCATTTTTCTTTTCTGTTACTCCACCATGTTATAGTGACTCCAGCATCATTGTCTTTAGCCCATCCTTTCTGCTGGACTTGTTTGCCTATTCTTTACATGCTTCTCACTCCCTGGCCTCTATTCCTCTTTTCTGACTATGCATTCTCCCTTTCTGACCCACAGTTTCTATCACCAAAGTCCAGTGGGAAGGCAACTCCCTCCTTACCTCAAAAATCACTTATTTAATAAAGTTTTCTCCAGCTAGCCCAACTCAATCATCACTCCCAAGTCCTCCATCCCATAACTTCCATGAAACCTATTTATTCAATTTATTTATTTATTTATTTAATTAATTAATTTAATTAATTAATTAATTTATTTATTTATTGTGTGTGTGTGTGTGTGTGTGTGTGTGTGTGTGTATGTGTGTATGTGTGTGTGTTACTGGGGAGGTAGAATCCAGGGGAGTTCTACTTCCGAGCTATACCCCCCGCCCTTTTTATTTTTTATTTTGAAACAAGGTCTCACTAAGTTGCTGAGGTTCTCACTAAGTTATTGAGGCTAGGCTTAAACCTGTGATCCTCCTGTCTCAGCCTCCCAAGTACTGGTATTATAGGCATGCACCATGACACCTGGCTTTGTCACTTTACTTAACCCAGTATGTGAGTTCTTTGAGAAGAAGAGCTTTGTTTCCAGCTCTATCCCTTTCATTAGTTTTTACAGCAGAACGCAATAAAATATATTCATCTGGCCGACTGATGTGATAGAGAAGAAAAACAAGCTGGAAAACTTTGTAGTTAGGATTGTTTTAGGGAAGAGCTTGAGGACATTCATGGTGTACTATTTTAGTGTTAATATAATATTATAGGGGTGATTTTTATATCATACTGTACCTTTAATATATGTAATACATCCATGTATCCATGTTCATCTAATATCTATGTATATGCATACAAATAATTTTATTAATTCTCAAGTCTTTAGACAATGAAGCCAATATGTCCTAACATAGTGAAATGTGTTAGAAATACATATATGAAGTACAGTTGAGATCCCAGACAAGATGTAGTTAAAGACTTACTAACAGACTTTTGTTTCTTCTTTATGTCCTAGGTAGAGAGTATCTCTAGTTATTATCATGGACAACACCTGACTCTAATAATATTAATGTATGCATCATTCATTATGTACCAGGCATTGGGTTTAATATTCTAGGTACATGTTCTGTTGTCTTTCTGGTGAATCACAATGTCATGAGAAGTAAACTTGTTCAGAAGTACAATTGTTCAGTTTCATGCATGGAAACCAAAGCTGAAAAAGGTTAATTAAACGGCACTTCGGTCAAGGAGCCATGATTCCAACCCGAGTTTGATTCCAAAGTCTATTGTCTTAACCACGATGGTGTAAGTTACTGAATAGCACAAGCAATCCAATGCAAAATTGGCCAAATGTAATTAATGACTCCTGTTTTCCCCTACCCCTTGCCATCCCAGCTCTGTACAGAGTGGAGAATTAAAAGGACGTAATTATCCATTATGACAAATTGTCATTGTGATTCAAGAGAAGAATGTTGTCAGTATTTATTTCATTTATTTTTTGTCTAAATCTGCCAATACATATACTGGATGCTTTTCCCATTCTAGGCCTTCTATGTCAAGAATCATTTTCATATCAACTAATAGTATGTCAGGGATATTTTGTTTACAATTATTCATGTCTGCCAGAAATAGGGGCTGCTCTCATTTTGCAGCATAATCTTGGGGTTGGCGTGCCTACATTACTTGGCAACTGTATTCCCAGGTGCAAGTCAATGGAGTCTAGAAGAAATTTAATATGAGAACAATACACCCCTGGCAACAGTAGTCAAGGCAGCATATCATGTTTGTTCCTTCAAATTTGTGCAGCTTGAGATGGGAGTCTTATCTTATCACTAGTAGTTGCTGTCATTTAAATTGGCTTAGAGTGTACAAATCTATGTGAAAAGTTGGAAGGGTAACAATTAGAGGAGAAATACTGCCTCTTCAAAGTTTTGGTTTTTGATTGATATGTAATAATTGTACATATTTATAGGGAACAATGTGAGGTTTCAATATAAGCATACTTCGTAAATTGTTCAAATCAGGGTAATTAACATGCATATCACCTTGAACCTTTATCATTTCTTTGTGATATGAATATTCAAAATCTTTTCCTCTATTTTGAAATATACAATGTGTATGGTTAACTATAATCATCTCACCTCACTGTACAATAGATGAGAACTTATTCCTCCTATTTAACTTTTTTTTTTTTTTTTGCGGTACCTGGGATTGAACGCAGGGGCGTTCTACCTCCGCGCTACGCCCCCGGCCCTATTTTTTATACTTTATTTTGAGACCGGGTCTCGCGAAGTTGTGGAGGGCCTCACTAAGGAGAGAGAGAGAGAGAGACCGAGAGAGAGAGAGAGAGAGAGAGAGAGAGAGACAGGGAGGGAGGGAAGGAGAGAGAACGCTCGCGTGCACGCGCGCACGCGCCTGCGCGAGCTGAGGCTGGCCGCGAGCCCTGATCCTCCGGTCTCTGCCTCCCAAAGTACTGGGATTACAAGCGTGCGCCACCACGCCCGGCAAGTCCTATTTAACTTTACACCTCTACCAATGTAATGGTTTAGATTTGGGGTGTCCCCCTGCCCTCAAGGAAATGGGGTGGCAATGTTGGAAGCAGGGCTTAGTTGTAATCTCAGCAGTAGATAAATCCATTGTAATGGGTTTATCTGGGTGGTGGTCCAGGCTGGTAGGGTGAGCTGGAGAAGGTTGGTCCCTTGGCTGTAGACTTGGGGATTATATATGGTTCCTCCTCCCCTGGCTTGTTCTCTTGCTTCCGGCCTCCATAATGTGAGAAGAGATACTTTGTACTCACTTTCTCTCCACTTCCTGCCACCATGCCTTGAGCCCTGCAGACATGCCCTCATATGGACTGAACTCAGAATCACCAAACAATGAGTAAATAAATCTTCCTTTCTCTAAGTTACATGATCAGGTCTTTAGATTATAGCTGTGAAAATGCTGACTAAGACAACCAGCCTCTCCCCTTCCTCCTTTTACATTGCCCCTTTAACCACCCATTTCCTCCTCAAGATTTCACTCCATTACTATATACTTATTTGTAGTAACTGCTTCTAGAATAAGAGTATACTAAAGACAGTTCAAATGAAAACATGCATTATTTATTATGTATACTCTTTTTAAAGGATCATTCTGTATTTTATTTGTTGCATTCTAAATATGTAGCACACTATAGTACACATTATAAAATACTGTCAAATGATCAGTAGGCTATTATCTATCTATCTTGGAATTTGTAGAATCAGTTCTAGTTGGAAAACAATGCCTTAGGAGGATGTGCCTAAATTCATAGAATCATATGACAATAGAAAATATTTTGTTTTCTATGATCCTCAGACAAGGGGTTTCCATTTTAAGGGCCTTTTTCGTGTCATTTTTCAATTATTGAATCACTAGAACATGATAAGATAGCAGGAAGGGGCCACAAACCTGCACCAGGTCCATGCTGCCATGCCACTGGGCCATTTGATACAAAAAAGTAAATGGTGTTTGAAGTGTCAGTAGCATGTAGAGATGCTACTTTGAGATGTGGCAGACTACTGTAAGAACAGGCCTTTAAAATTTGGAGCACAAGGCCCTGTCATAACCTATAGATAACTACTTTCCTTTCAAGAAACAACTCGTGGTTTATTTCTGGGCCTCAGGATAGATAGCACGCTTTATTATAAGCTACCAAGTTACTCTCTAATCTGAGATGCCCATCATGAACTGGGTGTTACCTGGTCCACCAACCCACATAGTTAGAAATGCATCATAGAAACAGCCGGGCGTGGTGGCGCACGCTTGTAATACCAGTACTTTGGGAGGCGGAGACCAGAGGATCCGGGTTCGCGGCCAGCCTCAGCTCTCTCTCTCTCTCTCTCTCTCTCTCTCTCTCTCTCTCCCTGTCTCTCTCTCTCTCTACTTAGTGAGGCCCTCCGCAACTTCATGAGACCCGGTTTCAAAATAAAGTATAAAATATAGGGCTGGGGGTGTAGCGCGGAGGTAGAACACCCCTGGGTTCAATCCCCGGTACCTCAAAAAAAAAAAAAAGAAATGCATAGAAACACTACATAAAATCTTTGGGAAATCTGACAGAGAGTGGTAAAAAAAATCACTCCCAGTGGGCAGAAATGCACGCAGTTCACCTGGATGTGCACTTTGCTTGCGAGGAGAAATGGCCAGACTTTTCTTTTTTACTGACTTTTGAGATGCAACCAATGGATTGGCTGGATGGCCGCAGATCTGAAGAAAACATAGTTAGAAAATTGGTGACAAAAATTATGGGGATGACATAATGTGAAGAGCCTTCTCTGAATAGGGAAAATAAATTAGTATGTTTGTACCAAGTGAATTTTCACCAAAGAGTGATTTCAGAAAAGGAGAATTCTAATAATCAAGAAAACAGGATTTCTCATTCTGTAAGTTCCAGTATCTCACCACTCACTCTTGTTATCGCTCAATGGGCTCATCAATAAAGAGGCCATGGTGGCAGGGAGAGTGGTCATGCATGAGCTCAGCAATGTGGACTTCCACTCAACAAGGCCAACCTGGGGATGGCCACTGCTGAGTGCTCAATCTGTCAACAGAAGAAACCAACATTGAGTCCCACATATGGCACCATTCCCTGAGGTGATTAGCCAAAGACCTGGTGGCAGGTTAATTACATTGGAAGGTATAGCACTTGTCCTTACTGGAACAGATAATGACTCTGAATATGGATTTGTCTTTCCTGAATACAAGTTATTTCCCAAACTCCTGTCCATGAACTTGCAGAATATTTTATCTACCATAAGGTATTACACACAGCAGTGCTCTGATCAAGGAACTCATTTCATGTCAAAATAATTGTGGCCATTGGCCTCCTGAAATTCACTGGTTGTATTAGATTTTCATCACTGTGACAAAATCCTGAGAAAATTAACTTAGAAGAGGTATGATTTATTTTGACTCACAGTTTCAGAGGTTTTACTCCACAGTCTTTTGGCTCTATTGTTTCTGGGCCTGTGGTGAGGTAGCACATCATGGCAGAAGACCGTGGTGGAGCAAAGATGCTCACTACATGGTGGCCAGGAGAGAGAGGGAGAAAGAGAGAGAGAAATGAAAGGGCCAGTAATAAGATATAGTTCCCATGTGTTATATCCCTGAAGATTGTTATGTCTCCCTTCAACTGTTTCACCTGCTTCACTTTCTACCACCTCCCATCGGTGCATTCAAGTTATGAATCCATCAATGGATTAATCCATTGATGAGGGCAGAACCTTCATGATCCATTCACTTCCCAACAGCCCCATCTCTGCACATTGGTGATCAAGCCTTCAACATATGAGCATTTGGGGGACATTACAGAGCCAAACCATAACATTGGTCTCAGCAAGTTTCCCACCATTCCGAAGGAAATGGCTTGACTGAAAGGTGGAATGATCTTTTGAAAACTGTTACAGCTATGGCTGGGTTACATGACCATACAAAGTCCTCTGGAAGGCTGAACATGCTCTTAGTCAGCATACATTATGTGGTAATATTTCTCTAATAGCCAGGATTCATAAGTCCAGAAGACAAATAGTGGGAGAGGTAATACTCACTACTACTACTCATAAACCCTCTGAACGTTTTGCATCCTATCCCTTCAATTTTATGCTTTACTGACCCAGAGTTCCACAAGAATGATTGCTTCCATCAGGAGATACAACAATAATTCTATTGAGCTAGAATCTGAGACTGCCACCCAACCACATTGGGCTCCCCATGTCACTGAATCAAAAGGTCAGGAAGAAAATTATGATGTTGACTGGGGAGATTGATCCAGACCAGCAAGAAGAAACTGGACTACTCATTCATAATGGAACAAGGAAGACTATTCCTGGAACACAGTATATCCCTTAGGGGATCTACTAATATTGCCATACCCTGTGACCAAAGTTAATGGAAAACTAAAACAACTCAATTTAGGCAGGACTATTAATGACTTAGACCAAGAATGATAGCTTGGGTCACCTGCTAGATAAACAGCCATGAATAGCTGAGGTGCTTTTTGAAAACCAAGGAAATACAGAATGGGTACTAGAAAAAAGTAGTAATAACTACCAGCTATGGCCAATTTAAAAAATGAGGAACACAATGTTCATGAAAATTTCTTCTATTTTTATGGATATATTTCTGTGCATATATACATATATTAAGCAAATGTATTTGTTTCTTACTGATTTATCATTTAACATAAGATACATTGAATTTATATCAATAATATTTATATCAATATTTATATTAATATTTTAGAATTATTAAATTTGTATCATAGTATTAAGTTATTGGATAATAGAAGAAGAACAAGCACCACTAACAGAGTTTATTACCTATTCTAGGGAAGGGGTTAGTGTTTTTTATTGCACACAGATAGTTGTTTCGGGTTAGGGACAATTATGACATTGTTATTTTCTTTATGTGGAGATGAGATGTGGTTTATAAAGATGTATTTGGGTGCCAAGTTGACCAGGGATGGACTTGTGATGGCTAATTTTATGTGTCAACTTGAGTGGACTATAGGATTCCCAAGTAGCTGGTAAATCATTATTTCTGAGTGTGTATGTAAGTGTTTCAGAATGAACTTAGTACTTGAATCAGCAGACTGAGTAAAGAGAATCATCCTTGCCTGTGTGAAGAAAACAAAGAAACTGAGTAAGGGCAGTTTTGCTCTCTCCACTGGAGCTGACACCTTCTCTTGCCCTTAGACATCGGTACTCCTGGTTCTTCAGCTTTCTGACTCAAATTGAGACATATACATTGGCCCCTCAATTCTCAGACATTTGGACTTAGACTAAATCACACCACCAATTTTCTTGGTTTGGTTTCCAATGGCAAACAATGTGACTTCTCAGCCTCCATAAATACAATTCCTATAATAGCTATCATCTATCTACCTATCACCTATTATTATTATTATTATTATTATTATTATCATCTCCTATTGGTTTTGGTTTTCAGGAGAATTCAGACTAATGCACCTTGGAATTCCCAAACCTTTATGAATCTCAGTTTTATCAAGTATTTTATGTGTGGCTCTTTTTCAGTTTTCTTGTTTTGACATAAGATGGCAAAACATTACAAGATGTTCATATGAGAAATAACTGAGTTAATCATATCAAAAAACCTTGTCCCACAAAGAACTCCCAATATTTATTTTATTTATAGATTGCCCCTACTGGGCACATATTTCTATAAGACCTATATTTCTATATGCTTCTCTGGATGAGTTACTAAGCTCTTTTGATTGATGATAATTATAGAGAGTGCTTTGAATTCTCTCAATGATGGACAAATGAGGAACAAAAAAATTAATGTTTGACCAGGTTAATGACAGGTGTTTGGATAATACATTCTACTAGCTCTGCTCATGTGTAGGAATGCAATACAGAATTGTAGGAATTATGGAAAAGAAAAAAACAAGCAAGCAAACCAACAAACAAAAACCAATTAAACTAGATAATGGCATCTACCATTAATTGCTAGATGATTGGCCTTGACAAATTATGAGATTTTTTAACCTCAGTTTTCTTGTCTATTAATTTAGTCTGCTAATACTTTGAATTAAGTGATAGATATCAATATAAATTGTCCAGGATTAGTAAATTACAGCAGAACTATATATATATATATATATATACATATATGTTAGCTTTTATTTTCATACTTATGCATATTGAGCTAAAACAGGATAAAAAATAAATTTTCCTAAAATGTTAACATAGTAGAATAGAAATACTGAATAACTGGCTCTAAATGAACACCTACTGATTTTTCCAAAGTGTTGCATATTAGAATCTTATTAGTACCATTTTTGGTATATTATTACCAAGTTTGGAAATCATTTTTGCATATTTCCTGATATTTGAAGAGGTGCACATATTTTAATATTTTAATTTTCATAGAAGTTTTATGTTTTCTTATTTTGTTTGTTTTTTAAATTTTTTCTCAAAAGTACCAGCATGAACATCTTGTTTGGATTATTACAAATAAACACTAATTTTTAGAAATTTCTGTGGAGGGATATTGTCTAGTAACTTCCTCTAAAGTCACACTCAAAAGGAAGCTATTATTACTGTAATTGCTATCCTGCTGTAGAATACAAAGCAAGGTCAATGTGAACATGAAGACATTGTTTAATAGCTGATGATCAGAAGAAGAGACCTTAATGTTAAGTATTTCATTTAGGAAAGGACTTAGGAAAGCTTCCTTATAATGGTTGGTTAATGCATTAATTTTATACTTGGGAAGAAATGGACATCAAAAAATAATTACATGATCCCTAGTGACCACAGATTTTTAAAAAATCTTAATGAATCTTAAGCTTTCAAATTAACTCATTGTTCTTTTGGCACTCAGTCTGTGGATTTGACAGAACAAAAAAATAGGTCATTCTCAAAAGGAAAGAAAAGTAGATAAGCTAAAATATGTTTTAGTTAGACCCATTAATATCTGTCTATTGAAAATGCACCTGTGAAAATGTAGAGCTGTAATTAGAAAAATCACGTAGATGTTTCTCAGTTTCTGTAGTATAAATGCTGTCATTCTTGTTTGTCCTGCACAAATAATCCCAGATGTATTCAAACCAAACTACTTTTTTAAAAGGAAAAGATAAATACAACAAATATTTACTGTCTTTTCTTCTTATTTAACTCTATTCCAAGAATAAAAAGGTTGCATACATAACAATTATTTTATTTTCCCACAAAGTAGACTTACTTGAAATATTTAAAGAGCTTGCTTATAAAAAGGTAACAGCACAAGATTGTTATACCCAGAAAGCAAATGAGGCTTACTTCATTCATAGGTTTCCAATCTTTGCCTCTCCAGAACCTTGGAGGTCCACAAAGACAGACATCACTCTAGGAACAATTTTATAGTTTCTTTAAAAAATTTTAATTTAAAAAAATCACTGTTTTATCACCAGGAGGCAAAGTTAACATTCATATTTTTCTTCTTTTGTCTGTAATGATATCAGTATACTGATTTCTTCATGGTAGTTAAAATTTTTAATTGATGCACACACAAATATATAAATACACATCTACTTCATTATATATTATATTCTCATTTATCCATATCCATATATGTATTTATCTATTTCTATTTATAAATATCATACACACACACACCCATAAATTCATTTCAGGTCACTAATAAGGAATTCAAGGTGTATCCTTGAATAGGATGTAGACAGTCCTATCTCTCATGTTGAAGAATATAATAAAAAAGTACATGGTTACCCTGAAAGAGGCATTAAGTGGATGGAGAGCTACATTATTTAAAGAAATGACTGGTACATGGAGAGTGGTATGGGGACACAGGCATCATGCTTCTATCTCAGTTCTGACTTTGTGGGGAAACCTATGTCCAAAAGAAATTCAGAATGCAGTTAGAAGCTAAACCAGGATATGTGAACAGAGTGTTTTCCAAGCAGACATAATAGCACAATGGAAGCACCAAGTGGACTGCAAGTGGAGGGGAAAATGTTGCAATGAAAGAATTACGGCCTAATACAGTCATAAGCAAAATCAATAGAGCATGATGCTTGGGATTCTACCCTGGCTGATATGAATATTCAAAGGAATCTCACTTGTCAGATGAGGCCCCTAAAGAAAGGATTCCAAACAGTGCTGATGGAAGCCTGTATTACAATTTACCATTGCCTATGAGACTGTAGCTCAAAGATTGATCCCTTTATTACCTAAACCTATGAATAATGTCCCCTCCCTGGAAAAGGAGAGGCCAGGTCAAGACTATATATGACACACGTGGTGTGAGAAGCTTGGCTAAAATGTCAGGTCTCAGCAGCTGCATCCTTCAGGGAGCCATAGAGTTTATTCATACATAGAATATAGGGAATTTGTTGAATTTACAGAGGAAATACAGAGCTGTGGAAGGTAGAACAGATGAGCTGATTGAGCTACTCCTTGTAACATTGGATACAGGCTTATGCTAAAATACTTAATTCTAGAAACAGTCTGACTGGGGAGGAGGGGCATAAATACAGATCAAGTGTGGTTTATAGATTTCAGATTGGACCTAGTTAAAATGATTATTCTGTACCTCTCATTTTCTATGATTTTGTGAGACTGCAAGGACACTCGTAGAATAGAACTTGGTAATTTCAATTATTCAAGGAGATAACTCTCAATACAAGGGGCATATGAAAACATCAGAGATTACAGCAGCGTATTCCAAATAGAAGTAAAAAATGTGTTCAGCTCCCTACTGTTCCAGGAAGATGTTATGCATTCAATAGTATTCTTAACAAATGCAAAATCAATAATTAATTTGTATTATTTGAGAATATGCATATGTATAATTTAGGATATATTTGTTTCTGGTCTACTGCCAAGGATGTTGAGGGTCATTTGTTTTGTTTTGGTTTTTTTATTGTCTTCTTTCCATGGTTTTAATTCTATGAGTAATTCTGATTTGGTCCAATTATAAATTGTCTCACTCCACCTTTCAATAAGTACAAGCGAGACTGGCAGCATGTTTTTGTCTGTGACTCTCCATTTCATGTGCAGAGTCATCCAGTAATAATAGCTCTGCAAACCTCCCAATCTTGGATTAAGTCCTTCTACCTTGGTTTTTCTTTCTAGATTCTCCTAGTTCTGCTTCCCACTATTCCCTAGTGTTCTTCATTTGCTCTTCACTCTTTCTTGCATTCAACAATACTTACCCGAGCTAAAGTTTTCATCTGGAGTTTCCAGCTTCTTTTTTTTAAGAATTTTTTTATGTTCATTTATTGGTGCATTGTAATTATACATTTTGATATATGTCAGGGTATGAACATCATACATGCACACATTGCACATTTAGCTTTTAACTTATCAGATCCCATCCTAAATGCCCTCAGCCAGTAGGAATCTGATGATTATTTATGGAGCACTTAAGACATTGTCAATGTTTCTAAAAGTCTAAAGAAGATGTTATCTTTGCTGAAAATGGGAGCCAAGAGGCTAACCAGCACTTTCAAGGGTTTATCATAGAACGGAATTCTATCAGCTTAGGACTTCAAAGGCTACCCATTGACGTTGGGATAGTCTCCTTTTATATGGCCCCAAATGGCCTGCACAATCTTGCCTATATATAGCTCTGCAGCTAAGTTTATCCTGTCTCAGCTCTCTCTTTCACACACACACAGACACACACACACAACATTCTAAGGGAGAACACACACACAGATCATGGATACGCTGGTCCTCAGTTCCTTGAACTCATAATTTTTTACCCAGAGAGCTATTTTAGTGTTGTTTCTCTTCCTTACCCTCTACACTAATTAACTCTCCTCATCCCCAGTGGAAAATTCAAGCCAAATTTCTTTCCCTAGGTAGGCAATTCCTACCAGGTCATATTTACTGATACAACTGATTGAGTGTCCACTATGTGTCAGGAACTGTCCTACACACTGGCCATATAGCAGTTAAAAAAAGTGTCTTATAACATATTCTCATTTCTTATACAATCCCTGCACATTACGTATCACTGGTGTCATTCAATTTTTATTAGTGTAGTACTTTAATATTTACTTTCTCGCTCATCTCTACACTTCCTGAAGCAAGGAAACACTATCATCTTTGCTCACATTTTGAATCAAAGATCACAGTTTGGCACCCAATATTTGTAGAGTAAGCAAATGAATACAATTATGACTCAATATCACAGGGTAGAAGAATAAAAAAGGATTTGGTTTTGACATGCTTAGGAAGTACTGTCTATCCTCATTCATAAGTAAAAAGTTTACAAGCCGGGTGTGGTGGCTCACGCCTATAATCCCAGTACCTGGGAGGCTGAGTCAAGAGGATCCAGGTTCACGGCCAGCCTCAGCTACTTAGTGAGGCCCTCCGCAACTTAGTGAGACCCTGTCTCAAAATAAATAATAAAACAGTAGGGCTGGGGGTGTAGCTCGGAGGTAGTATGCCCCTGGGTTCAATCTCTAGTACTGCAAAAAAAAAAGAAAAAAGTTTACCTTTTTTTTTTTTTATAAAGACCCATGCTTTAAGCTTATGGGAGGTAAGACAAAGCACAAAAAAAGACACACACGGCACAAACATAGAGAGAAAAGAACCACTCCCCACAGCTCTACCATGTGCAGAGCACAGCCTGCTTTGATCAGCGAGGTCCATCAGCCTAAACTTCTTGGGGTCCAAAATACACTTTGGATAAAATAACTAATTTTGTAGTCATGTTGATCAAATTTGCAAGCAGATTTCCAGAACAACTCTTCTTTGTATTTAGCCAACATCTTTTTTCTCGATATATCCAAAGAGTTAAGAGTTCTTGAAAACTTTCTAAGGGAAGAATGGATTTTCTGTACCTTTTGTTCACCATAATTTTTCCATCTCTGTGAACTCTTCAGGAATTTCTGGTGATTTCTTTTCTCTTTGTAGAAACTGCCAAATTTTTATTTTCTTTTTTAATGAATGGAAGGTAGGTGGTTGCTGACACATAATAGTCAGTTATCATTATTATTATTATTATCATCATTATTATTATTATTATTGTTATTTGTACTGGGGATTTAACCCAGAGACTTTATACCTCTGAGCTACATTCCCAGCCCTATTTTAATTTTTTACTATTGGAAACAGGGTCTCACTAAGTTGCGGAGGTTCTCACTAAATTGCTGAGGCTGGCCTTGAACCTGCGATCGTCCTGTCTCAGCCTCTCAAGTACTGGGATTACAAGCATGTGCCACCACGCCTGGCTTATGGAAGTCAATAATTATTTTAAAAGAGAGGTGAGTGAGCCATAGGATGAGAAGCAAAAGAGTTGAGACCTAGTCTCAGTTCTGTTATGATACCTTAAGGATTGCCCTCAATTTATTTCTTCGCTACAGGGTTAACATATTAAATACTTGTATAGCTCCAATTTCAACAATTCTAAAGAGACCTATGTTGTTTCTAATTTGAAAACTTTAGAAACATTTGCCTTCCTAGGATTGAGAATCACTATTAAAGGAAAATAGAGATCATATATGGTCTGCTTTTATAGCATTAAATCATAAGTTGTTCAGTATTTAAATTGTCCTATAGGTCCACTTTCATGGCATATTTTTGTTTTAGCAAGTTTAGTATTTATATGGGTACTGTGTTTTCCCTTTGCAAAACAGCAAGGGAATTAAAAAATGTTGAACTAAAAAAGTCACTTGCAGTATCATTAAGTTTATTTCATTTCCCATTCTCATTACTATCACTGTCAAAATAATAGGTTCAATTTGTGTTATGTTCTCATTACAACCTTGAATGAGGCATCAGAATTTTAATGCCTCATATTTTCAAAGAATTAGAGATCATGCCGTATTACATTGACCTTTTCAATATTCCATAGAAATGGATTGCTAGAAACACCTTTGAGAAAATGTGTTTGGACTTCCCTGCTATCCCCTCTCAGCAACTCCTTTCCTTCTTTAACTGAGGAGAGGAACATTAGAAACTGTTCAATCAGACAGATACAAGTCCTGAAAAGGTCATAATGTCACTGTGTATGCACCTATGTGTGTGTACAAACACATGTACCCATGCATATATAGATACACACATATAATATTGAATATACATAAACTTTATTTATTTTTGTGATATTGGGGATTGAACCCAGGGCAGTTCTACCTCTGCACTACAACTCCTAGCCCTTTTTATTTTTTCTTTAATTTTGGAACAAGGTCTTGCTAAGTTAATGTGTACTGGTATTGAATCTGAAATCTTCCTGCCTCAGCTTCCCAAGTATTGGAATTACAACGTTGCACCACTGTGCCCAGCTTACAAAATACCTTATAATTTTAAGATAATGGCATTAAATCCTGAAGTTTAGAATGCATTAAAAGTATTGAGCTCTGAATTGCCAATTTAGGAAAAATTTCTCATTTTTACTTATGAAATACAGGCTGAGGCTTGGCTTCAGTGTTTGTGGTAGATTAATTTTAATTTACTTAGACAATATTCTCTGATAGTGTCTGTGTTTGTGATTTTTAAAAATAATGCCATTTAAATTTGTTATGTTGGGTATGATAAAAAATGATAGTTAATAATATCTAAAATGTATCCAGAACTTTCTAAGCAACGTACTTTTATTAATATTTTATCTTCTCATTACAATCCAAGTTGTCATTGATATGTACAAGAAATAAATGAGGAAACTGAGGTACAGACAGATTCACTCATTGTCCAAGGCTACACAGCCAAAGTAATGAAGCCAGAAATAAATAACCTAAAATGAAAAAAAAAAACAGGGAACATTCCTATCATGAATTTAGTATGCTATCGATATTATGAGGCTTAATTAATTTTCTTGAAAAAAGTAATTCAAGTAATAATTTTATCATACCTACTGTAGTATACTATAATTTAGACATGCTACTATGTTTTACGCTTATTTAGTTTTGTTATTTTATCAAAATAAATACTGCAATCTACAATTAAAGAAATGGAAAAAATCAGATTGATAGCACTTTAGCCTCTTGACTAGAGGATAAATCATGAAATATAAGTGGGTAAATCAGGCATATTTGTCCTGAGGTCCCTTGCCATGTCCCATTGCAGTTAAATTCAGAGCCAAGGATTCTTTTATTGTTATATTATTAGTAGTATGTTATGATTTCTCCATAAGATCATATGTAATATTTTGGATAGATCTTACTCCAAATTGTAGTAAAACAGTGATACATAAAACTATAATTACACTTTTTTTTAGTAAGACTAAATATTTGTAATTATCCAATTACATGTAATTTATACATTTACTGGTAAAACCTTCTTATTCTTAATTGTGCTTGAAAAATAGAAGTGGGTGGGTGTTGAAGGAGGCAGTTTATATATGTTAAGTTGTTTCAAATACTTCTTTAGTGCCACATTGAATTAAGAATACCAACATATTTTTGTTGGTAGAAATCATTCAATTCAAAATTCTATACTTTAAACAATAATTCAATACTGTATGATTGAAGGTTCTTTAATTAAAACTCTAAACTAAATTGAACTTTTTTTTCCACCTTACCTAATATACATATGCATATTCTAGAGACACCTAAAACATATTTCTAAATTTTAATATAGATTCTAAAGACTATAATTTCCTGTATCTTCTTTGTGGATTTTGAGGGTTTAATTACTATGTTATGGCTGCACTTATCAGAAAGCATTGAAAAGTGTTAATTACTTTGTACTTTGGTTAGTTATGAATGCATGCAAAATTTAACTTTTCCCCTAGAAGCAAATAAAGTCCACATTTATTAGGTTGCATAAAAGTTACAGAATGGGCCGGGCGTGATGGCGCAAGCTTGTAATCCCAGTACTTTGGGAGGCGGAGACCGGAGGATCCGGGTTCGCGGCCAGCCTCAGTTCTCGCTCTCTCTCTCTTTCTCTCTCTCTCTCTCCTTAGTGAGGCCCTCTGCAACTTCGTGAGACCCGGTTTCAAAATAAAGCATAAAAAAAAAAAATAGGGCTGGGGGTATAGCGCGGAGGTAGAACACCCCTGGGTTCAATCCCCGGTACTGCAAAAAAAAAAAAGAAAAAAAAAAGTTACAGAATGGTTTAAAATAATTAAGCCAAACACATTCATACTCCAAGTTTCAACCATTTGTATGGTGCATAAAATGAATCTTGGAAAATTCCATAAAAACATATAGTGATCTTAAAAAGAATGAATCATTGAGAAAAAAATATGTGTGTGTGTGTGTGTGTGTGTGTGTGTGTGTGTGTGTGTGTTTCTATGCAGAGTATATGTGTATATATGTCACTTGACCAAAAGTCTGGGAAAAATAAGTCAATAATTCTAAATAAGTATTAGAAAAGGCTTTTAAAAAAATTCCCTTGGTCTAAACATTTCCCTGATATCTGAAACCCAGTATCACATTCTAGTTTTTGGATCCATTCATTAATTCTTGCAGATAACCTTTGTGAGAAGACTTCTCACACATTATTACCTGAGGAATTAGGAACACATTATTTTCTGAGGTACTTCATCCTCTATTTAATTACAATTACTTTAAAAATAGTGTCTGTGCTTAACTGAAATGTAATTAATTCCAGCAGTATTTTTGAGCATCTACTGTATATCTTCATCATTTTATGTGCCCATGTATAGTAATGAATAAAACAGGTAGAAAATCCTTGCCTTCTTGGACATTGTGTATAGGTCTGGGAGTGGGACCATATGATGTTAAACAGTGATCAGTAATGAGAAGAACCCAGCCTGGAAAGGGCATGTGTTGTGATTCAAACACAAATCTTGGCAGTAGAGAGATCATTACCACTAATAGATCTGAGATCTTTCTCCCAGTCAAATGTTATAACGTATGACTCAACATATAAACATGGTTTGACAGTTCTTGCCACAGCATTCAGCAATCTCAACTACTGTAGAGTTGTGGTAAAGATGGAGGTGGTGATGGAAATGGTGGGGATAGTGGTTTTCTAAAAGAAATGTGATCAAGTCCATAACCTTTTCAATATGTGCAATGTGGGAGGCAGGGCATGGTTGCTAAGGAGGGGTCCCTGGGGATGTGACCTTAGGGATTATACAAGGTCTTCTCCTCCCCCTGCTGCTTCCAGCCTCCACAAGGTGAGAGCAAAGCTCTCCCTCCCTCAGTTTTCTGCTGCCATTCCTTGAAACCTGAAATCCCCTAAAACTATAAGCAAATAAATATTCCTTCCTCTAAGTTGTGTGGTCAGCTGTTTTGGATTATGGCAGTGAGAATGTTGATGGAGACAATATGGAAGCCTTTTTAAATGTTTCAGGACAAGTTTCAGGCCAGTTAAAGCATCTCAACTCTAAATTTAGTTCTTCTGGTTTTGTAAAGCGTTCTTGATATGACTCTCTTTCTATTATGCTCAAGGACTCTTTCATTGTCCTCAAAAGGAAACCTCCCATTTCTTAATTTATGTTCCCCAATTTAGCCTCTGTGTATTTTTCTTTCTATTCTTTTTAATTGACAAATCATAACTATGCATTTATGGGGTACAATAAGCTATTTTGATATACGTATAATTGTAGAAAGAGTAAATCAAGCTAATTAGCATATCCATTACCTTACCTACTTTGTGTGTGTGTGTGTGTGTGTGTGTGTGTGTATGTGTGTGTGTGTGCGCACCAGTGTGTGGGTGTGTGTGTGTAGTAGGAATGTTCAAAATCTAGTTCTTAACAATTTTCAAATATACATTATTATTTACTATAGAAACCATGTTGTGCATTAGATCACTAAACAGGAGATCCTCTGTTTAACTGAATCTTTGTATCTTTAACGAACATCACTCCTTCCCCATTCCCCACATCTTTGCATCTGGTAACCACACCATTCCACACTCAGATTCCATAGCTACACTTTTTAGATTCCACATATAGGCTAGATCCTGCAATATTTGTCTTTCTATGTCTGATTTATTTCATTTAGCATATTAATCTCCCATGTACATTTGCATATTCTTCACAATAGTCAAGGTATGGAAACAATGTAAGAGGCCATCAAGAAATGAATGGGTAAGGAAAATAGGTATATGTATGTACACACACACACAAACACACACTGGAATACTTTATGGCATTAAGAAGAAGGAAATTCTGTCATTAATGTTTATATTTAAACATGAAACTGGGAGTGGTGGGTCATGCCTGTAATACCAGTACATGGGAAACTGAAACAGGAGGTCTAAGGTCAGTCTCAGCAATTTAGCTAGACCCTCAGCAACCTAGCCAGATCCTGTTTCAAAATAAAAAAAAAATAAAGTAGGGCTGGGAGTGTAGCTCAGAGAAAAAAATGTCCCTGGGTTCAATCCCCAGTACCACACACACACACACACAAAAACGAAAAGTAAAATAGAAAATGTGAATTTAAAAATGATATATTAAAGGGGAAATTTTTATGGAATGGCATTTTAAGAAAAGGTAAAGGTTTTGTGGTCCCACTACAAGGTAAAAAAAATCTTCAAGAACTATAGGCATGCCTCAACTTCTGCTAGTGTCAAGTTCCAATAAACCCATTATAAGCTGAGAATACTGTTAAGTTGAAAACCACATTTACTACACCTAACCTACTGAACAGTATTCCTTAGGCACATAGTATGCCATAGAGTATTAGTTGTTTAATCTCATGATCCTGTGGCTAAATGGGACCTGTGGCTCCCTGCTACTGCCCAGCATCGCCAGCCTGGGAAAAGATTAAAATTTGAAGTACAGTTTCTACTAAATTGGTATGACTTACACACCATCATAGAGTTGAGACATTGTTAGGTATCATCTATACATTGAAAAGGAAAGTATTCTGACTATATACACATTAGGCAAAAATATTGTTATTAAATTTCCATTTTTCAAATTTTAAGTTCTGTCTCTCTTTAACTCACTCTCTCACTCTTTCATCCTCCTGTCTTTATCTGTTTCAAGTTGCAATGTTTCAGTGGTATACATTTAAATTATTCTATCTAATCATGTACCACTCTTTTCCTGGAAAAGAGTGAAAATCCTAAATGTGATAGACATGGGACAGGGAATTATTTTTCTTTATAAAGGAATAAGCTCTTCTAGGTGTTTAAATGCCAAAGTAAGTCAATCAAACTATAATTGACTCTAATTGGGACTCCCACAAGCTCTCGTCTTTTAAAAAACTATCTAAAGTTAAGAAGAGGTGAAAAATTCATGTATTACTTTATGTATTAAAAAGTCTGATCAGTCTGAGCAAATATCTCTAATTCTGAATAAGGTGGGTAAAACAAATCCTGAAGTATTAGCTTCAGTAAGCCAGAGATAGCTCCATTTTTAAGTCAACAGATTGGGCCCATTTGTTTATGCTTAATCTGGTTTTCCAAGAAATGATAAAATCATTAGATAACATTTGTTATGGTTAGGGAATTAAGTCTTATAAAATTGAGATTTCAATTGTGATATTCCTGAAAAAGTATAAGTAAATTTTGATTAAAAAAAACTTTCTATTGAAGAAATGGCAGTCCCTCCCAATATAACTTATAAAATGAGTTGTAGTTGTTGTTTTAGTTTAAAACAAACACATCCTCTTTGTTTGATATAGGAAGCACACAAAGATAAAAGAGGCAAGAGTTCCTGTTTTGAGCCTGGCATTCCCATGCATATAAACAAGATTTAGTTAAAGGGTGAAATTATTTGAGATTGCATAGAACTTGAAATATCTGTATTTGTCAGGATAAATATGATTGACAGCAATTAATTATTTCAGCACAGTTAGTAGAGAAAAATTTTAATGTTCACAACACAAAAAAATGATATATATGTCTGAGGTAATAGATATGCCAATTACCTGATATGATCAACACACATTGTATACATGTATTGAGATGCCACATGATACCCCATAAGTATGTACAATTACTGTGTCAATCAAAATATATATTAAAAATAGTATCATTGAACATTATGCTAAGTGAAACCAACCAGCCTCAGAAAGTCAAGGGTTGTATGTGTTCTCGTATGCAGAAGCTAGAGAGAAAATAGGAAAGAAAAAGTATTTCATAAAATTAAGGCATGAGACCAGTGTAATATTGGAAGAGGACTGGGGAGGGGTAGGTGAAAGGGGTAAAGGAGGCTTGAGGAAGGAAGCTGGCCAAACAATATTATGTCCATATATGAAGGTATCTCTAACAACCTTACCAGCATGTTCAAGGAGGGAGGAGGGGGGTAGACAGATGGAATCAAGAGGAAATCACACCAAGAGATGTTGTGTGCATGTATGAATGCATCACTTAGAATCTCACAATGATGTATAATCATATTGTACCAGCAAATTTCTAAAAATAGTATAAATAGCACATTGTGATTTTATATCATCATAGTAAGGTTCGATGTGATAAAAGCATACATGCACACAACTCTGTGTATTTCTCTCCATATTCCATCCCACTCTTTCCTTCTCCTTCCCCACAGAAGTTAGTGAGATTGGTAGAAATACCTTCACATATTGCCATAGTATTATTTTAACTGTTTCCTTCTTCAACCCTTCCTCTTCCCCTTCCCAACTCCCTTCTCTAAGCCTGTTCAACTATTCTTATAGGTCTCTCTCTGCATTGTTTAAAATCCCTTATGTTTCCTGTTTTCTCTGTTTTTATCCTGTTGCCACCAGGATGAAAATCTGGAAAGATATATTATGTTGATATATATTTTCTTATTTCCTTTTAGAAGCCAAATATTTCTACACAGAATAATTCATTTTCCTCTTTCTAATACATTCCAATAAGAACAGTTTTATTTATTTATTTATTTTAATTTTTTTGCAGTACCAGGGATTGAACCCAGGGGTATTCTACCTCCAGGCTATACCCCCAGCCCTATTTTTTATTCTTTATTTTGAAACAGGGTCTTACTAAGTTGCAGAGGGCCTCACTAAGTAGTTGAGGCTGGCCGCAAGCCCAGATCCTCCTGTCTCAGCCTCACAAGTACTGGGATTACAAGTGTGCACCACCACACCCGGCTCAAGAACAGTTTTAGACCTCAAAGTGACACAAACTGTGTTCCATGGAAATAGATAAACTGGAAATGGCAAATGTGAAAGTTTCTTGATAATCGTGACTGAGATGTTGCTAAATAAAAGGTATGATAAAAGGCAGAAGGAATTAATAGTGTTAAACTATAAGCAGCGAATGGATGTTACTAGATAGTCTAGAAGGGGATGTTTTATAATATAGAATGATTACAATGACCCCTTGTTCATCACCTTCATATGGTTGAAGCACTAAATGTGCTAAAAATCACCAGAGAAAGGAGAAGGAACTGGTCTGTTACACTTTTAGCAGAAGAGTGGGCTATTAGCAGTTGGTGTCTAGTGGTGGTCCTAATACCTCTATCCTTCACACAGGTGAGCACACAGGTGGTTCTGATATAACCAGTTGGGAGAGATTAATGAATTCACCATTGACTTTCTTTTATAACTTGGACATGGTGATATTTCATGATCTTGAACAAGAACTTGGCTTACTCTGCTCCTGAGAGATGTTGGTTGTTGACCTAAAAAAAAGAAAAAAAAATCTTGCAATGCAAATACTTCTTAGCACTGCATTAGAATCAATAATCACTAGAGATTTATCTACAAGGCACAAGCTACTGAGAAATTTCGCCCTAAAATTTATCCAAACATTATCTTAAACCTTAGCTTCATGCATCTTTGGAAAGGGAGTGAATCTCTTCTGCATGCACAATTGTAAATATCTCTTTGCATAAGCACATTAATGATCAAATATTAGGTTACCCTTTTGTGACATTTTCTGAGCTTTAATTTTTATTTAATTGAAAGTATGTTAGAACTGCTGTAACATTTAGAAGCATGGCTCTGGGAAGGCCACACGCTCTGTCTCCTTAAGTACATATTTATCCAGCAGGCTAACATTTTGAGACAACGATGCCAGCTGTTAACAAGATTTTATAGGTTTAATGTTGACACATGAAAATTATAATTTATGCTTTATCAATTGTTGACATAAGTATGATTAGAAAGAGACAAAATCAATTGTGTTTTTTCAATTAAAAGATGTACCACAGCAGGTAATTTAACCAGATACTTTCTTTCTTAATTCCCCCTCACTTTAGCAGCATAGGAATTTATCTTTAAAAAGTAAACAAACAAAATCAAAACTTGAAATCCTCAGATATTTATCTTATAGATTGATGAATAATCATGAAAAACTTTCAGCTCTAACTTGACTCTCCTGACATCTTATTGCCTTCCATTCTGGAGTTAAGGATGTAATTCCTAACGCTTTACTCGTAACTGGCCACAATATTTTAAATTTATACTCAGCAGCCACACTTCAAGGCCACTAACATTTGTTTGGTTGCTGAAAATTTGGGGGAATTTTCAAAGTATTTTAATTCTTTCACAAATACATTAGGTAGGTATCAATATTCCCATTTAACAGAGGAGAACACTATGCTTGTAAAAGGCACTAACTCATTGCTAGCAGATTCAGAATTTAACTTTAGATCCCCTAGATTCAAATTCAGTTTTTTCCACTATATCCAATTGTGCATTTTCTAATTATCAGAGATGTGTGCGTGTGTGTGTGTGTGTGTGTGTGTGTGTGTGATAAATTTGTTGGTTTTTAGGGAACTCTAGTGAAATCGCACATGTGTCTTTGAACGGAGTATTTGCTAAGGCACCGTATTTAATTAAAATATAATATTGCTACATAGGTGTGTATGTCTTTCTGCATTTTAATAAAATGGAGAACATTATGGCTTACTGTGTACATTAAATGACCCAATGCATTCAGTATTGTTTTCTTATTGGTTATGTTGCTGGTTAGCTTTGTTATTGAGAATAATGTTTCAGAGCTGGGCGTAATGTTGCATACCTGTAATTCCAGTACTTGGGAGGCTGGGACAGGAGGATCACAGGTTCGAGGCCAGCCTCAGCAACTTAGTGAAGCCCTGAGCAACTTACCAAGTCCCTGTTGCAAAATAAATAAAGAAAAAATAAAAGAGTTGGGGTGTAGCTCAAAGGTAGAATGGCCCTGGGTTCAATCCATGGTGCCAATTAATAATAACAACAACAACAACAACAATAATAATAATAATAATAATGTTTTGGTGAAATAAGCATTAAATATTGGATTGTATTTAAGTTGCTCTGGTGCAGACACAATAGTAGATTGTATCTCCCAGCTCAAATTGTTTCAGAAATGTATGCCTTGTGAAAATGGGAGTGGAGAGAAAGACTAACAGATCAATTAAAGATCGAAGCTCAATAGAAGAAAGGAACTACTAGCATTTAGGGATGTTTGACTATCACTGCAGGTTCCTATCTATTATTTGTTGGATATTATCTACAAAATATCTATCCAATTCCAGCATACTATTTCCCTCACCTATCATTTTAATGATTTATATTCCCTTTTTATTTTACCTTATTCACCTATTATACATTCTAATGTAATGTAATATATAGAAACTTGTTCTATTACAAAATTGCATATCATTTTATCCACTATAGTGTATACTCCATAAATTTTATACTAATTTGTACTTTGTTCAAACTCCAGAATCAAGAACAGTGCCTGCCACATGATAATTTCAATGACTATTTGTTGAATTGATTGGTTGCATGGAATCATAGAAAATGACTCTCACATAGGGAAGTTTTAGGAATTGAACAACTTTTCAATTGCATTTCTGATAAAGTGTCCATAACATCATCACCAATTTGTAGTTCACAAAATTTCATGCCACAGACCAGAATTGCTTTTCTTTCATCTAATACCATCCTCAAATATGTCAAAGAAACTATCAAAGCCTGTTCAAAAGGATAGGAAGGGGTAGCCTAGTGAGGTTGTATGTAATTTTTTTTCTCATTCATGTTATCTCTTTTTGTGTGTGTGTGCGGTACTGGAGATTGAACCCAGGGACATTCTACCTCTGAGCTACACCCCCAGACCTATTTTTTATTCTTTATTTTCAAACAGGATCTCACTAAGTTGCTGAGGCTGGCCACCAACCTGCGATCCTCCTGTCTTAGTCTCCCAAGTACTGGGATTACAAGTGTGCGCCACCATGCCTGGCTTCATGTGATCTCTTTTATTAAAAAGGTTTTCCCAAACTTGGACCCATGAGTCAAGTTTAATTAAAGTTATTTGCTTTTAGCATAGAATATGAACTGTCCCTTCTCTTTCAGAGGTGGAGTCTACCACTGGCAGCAAAGTTGAAATCTGGGGACTCTACCTTCCATAGGATTTGTCCTTTTGTCCTCAAATGAATTGCTTTCATTAAAATAATTTAGCAAATTTTTTCTTGCTCTCTTGGCTACAGGATTTTTTTTAAACAAAGCTCAGATTTTTCTTGGATAGGTAGAAATATTGTAGTGAGATATTCGTTTCCTCTTAGAAACATCTCTTTTTAACTCCTTTTTATGCTGACTATTTTAGAGGAAGCCTATGATCTATAAATGTTAGCACCACAAACTTAACATACTTCAAACCAGGGAAATAGCAATGTTTCCCTAAGGTTAAATCTTTTACTCCTCATATAAAGTTTGTAACTTAATAGGACTCTTGCTTGATGAATGAAAGAAGAAATTAATCTTACGGTCATTATTTGCAAGATGGTTTAGGATGATTTGAAATTACAACCATGACTAAAACTGCTTTAAAAACATATATTTAAATATTTTTTAAATATATGAGATATGGTTGTTTCGAATAGTAACAAGGACTATTAGATTTAGTAAAGACTTAAATATATTCATTCAATCAAAAATATTTATCGAACTATATACTATGCCAGCCACTGTACTTGTTTGCAGTAGAGCAGGAAAAAAGACAGACTCATTTTCTCTCTAGTAATCATATGTCCTTATGGGAGAAATGGGCATTAATCTGAAAATCAGATATATAACAAAACATTTATATATATATATGATCAGCTATGTGGAAAAAAATAACTTTATATTCACAGAACTCAACCAAACCTGGAGGTGGATGGATGATAGCAGCAGGAAAACTCTCTGGGAAAGTGGCATTTCATCTAAAGAAGAAGAATTAACTGTGTTACAAGAAGCAGCAAAGAGAAAATTATTCTAGACAAATGCCTCATTTGAAGAATGATGGGCAATTAGAGGAGCAGGAAATGAAATGGTAGATAATGTGAATTGGACAATACAGGTTGCTGAGATCATGTGAAAGATTCAGAATTAAGTTCTAACACCAATGGCAAAGCATTGTTTTTATTTTAAGATGCTTACATCTTCTGTGTACAATATTGAACTAAAAAGGAGCAAGAATGGTAGTCTACTGGATGTAAGTTTCCTACCATAGTCCATGTGATGGAAATTTGACCTTTGGAGGTTTAAAGATTAGTTTACCTGGCATGGTGGTGCTCACTTGTAAATCCAGTCCTTGGGAGGCTGAGACAGGAGGATTGCAAGTTCGAGGCCAGCCTCACTAACTGGGATACCCTGTTTCAAAATAAAAAATAAAATTGGGCTGGAGTGTATCTCAATGGTAGCACACCTCTGGGTTCAATCCCAGTACCACCAAAAAAATTAATTAATTAAAACAATAAGGACTAGCTAAGGATCTAGCATGCCTAGAGGGATTGGAGCATATGTGAACACTTCAGTAAAAAAGACAACTTTAAGGATATCGTATATGTGGCAAGGATTAAGAGTTGTGCTTTGAATACATTTGCTTGGCATCGCTATAAGAAATTCAAGAACAGATGCCAAGTAGACATTTTTATATTTGCAAACCCACACATATCTGCTCATACACGGGTCAGCAACTGGCATGAAGGATCCATACTGGATATAAAATTTTGAGGATCAACAGTTTATAAATAGTATTTATAGCAAAGAAGACTGAGAATGGGTGGCAGAAGGGTGGAAGGAAATCCACTCTCATGTAAACATCATAGAAAGTAATGACAGCACACTGTGATAAAACATAACTCAATGGTCTGAAATGATGTTTGGGGCTAGAAATGGGGATGGGCGCCATGAATATTATATTCTGCTCATGAGTGAATAATGTATGATTCAAGGAGAATAAGTAACATGCCAAAAATTTCACAGTGATAGAATCAAGATTTCAAGTTAGCGTTAAAAAAAAAACTAAATTTTCAATTCACGAAATCATGATGATTTGAATACTAATATAAGGTAATTGAACTTATTTTCTTGTGCAGACAAAATAGAATAATCAGAGTCTGACTTCTTCAAGATATGTAGATAGGTGAAGACACATTCTCATAAAAAAGATACATTACTGTCACCTGCTCTGAACTGGCCACCTTCTCCTGAATTTCCTATACATTTCTAGAAGCCTTGTCTGAAATTTCTCCTATTTTTTTTTAAAAATTAGATACATTAAGGATCTTTGGGGACACAAAAATATAATAACTTATTTTTACTCTGGAAGAGTTAAAGAGTGAAATAATCAAGAATCATGAAGAAATAGGTTTCTACAGAAAAATAACCTTCTCAGGTGAGGGCCTTTGAACAAATTTACATACAAAAGCCACCTCTCTGCACCACTGTGCCCCATCTCCTGCTACATGTTCCTTAGTAGAATATACACAGCTTTGTTTATACTGCCTTCCTTGCTTACTAACGAGACCAAGATGTGTTAGAACTCTTCCCTGTTATTCTTTTTTGGCAGCATGTAAAAGAAAGCCTACACATACTGCTCACTCAAGAAATAATTGCTGAATGAATGGTTAAATGGATCATTGATGTAAACAAACTTTGAAAGTGACCCAAGAGTTGACCATTGCACCTCACAGGGCTTGAATGGTGGTATGACTAGAATAGACACAATTTGTCAGAATAAAGTCTATGTGTATCAGGATGGTGCCTGAAAATTAAAGGTATGAATGGAGACGAAATGCCACTGTTTATTGAGAATTATCTAAAGGAGCTATCCAGTTCGTGTATGAGATGTGGGTATTCCAGACAATAGAAAAAAATAGATGGTAAGTATAGGAATTAGGAAAAAAAATCAGCATTAAAATGATGCACCTCTTTTTCATCTACTTCTTCTCAATAATGATGTCTTTATTGGACTTTATAGATACTTCCATACCTCAAAATTCCCCATTCTTCTCTTGCTTCTCAATTTCTGCCTTTTCACTACAAAAGAGAAGAAATGGGCAAACTTCAGAATATTTTATGTATACCAGTCTACAGTTCTAGTAGTAGAACATAAGAAGGCACTAATTAGTACATATATATGAGTACAATTCAGACTGAACTTTTCCAAATATGTTATTTTCTTAATACATCAAACACATTTTACAGATCTCAATTATATAATTTACTACTGAATTTCTGTCTATGGATTGAGAGACTGAATTAGATTGGTTGCACAATACTATGTAGAGAAATCAAAATCATATCTAATATAAGGAATACTTTTAATTATCTGTCTTATAGCTGAAAATATTTCAAAATAAAACATTTTCGATGTGGCTAAAATTCTTAATAAATTTTCCAGAATTTTGCTAAAGAAAGGAAATTAATCTCACATTATTTAGCACGAAAAGAGATATCAGATACATATGTACAAAGAAATATTTCTCTCTGTATATATTTATATATAGAATATAAATATAAATTATACATTTATATTATATGTATATCACATGTCAATAAATAAATATATATAATATATACATTATATTATAAATATTTATATATCACATGTCAATAAATTACTTATTAACATGTGATATCTATGATATAAATGTACAATTTATTGTTATTATATATGTATTTCATGAAGTAGTGATTAAACCACTGCATTTCTATATGTCTGGCTTTTATAGTCCCTCTAAAACACACATCTACTCAGTCTCAGTACAGCTGGGCACTTTGGTCCAGATGTGTTGCTAGAGTCTCTCCTCTAAATGTTAGGATGCTTACCAACATCTCTGACTGCTACCCACTAGATACAGACTGCTCCTTTCCTCAATTTTGACAACCAAACTATCTCCATACTTTGCCAAATGTCCCCTGGGACGGGGTAAAATTCCTCCAGGTGAACCACTGCAACAGAATAGTGTTTTAAAAATGTTTTCCAGAGCCACATATATAGGCTGTCTGTTGTATGTGAAGATCTCTAGTTCCTCTCAACATTAATTAGATTAGAATATCTACAAGGATATAGGGTGTAGCTAGGTGAGAGAGTATGTACTCATCAGGCCCTGGGTTCCATCCCAGCACCCAAAAAATAAAAATATAAAAAAATATAAAAGAATCTCTAGGGACCCAGGGATTATGAAGTTTTTACAAGTATGCTTGATGATACTGAAGGAATTGTTCATTTAATATGCAAACTATGAGATAAGCACAAAATGAAACAATTCTTAGGAGGAACAAAGACTTCAGTTCTGTTCTGTGAATTTTACCTGTATTTTGTGATCTGCTGATACACAGACTAAAAACATATATTTATAATTGAAAGGCATGTTTTATTGAATTTGCAATCGATAATTAATATTACACTCCATGAGAATTGGACTGCTAGCTAAAATGTCAATTATTTCTGTAATTTTGGGCAAGTCTTGGTGCCTACACACAATTATTGAGTAGTCAGTGTTAGTCTCTTCTTTTTCTTTCCTCTTTCTCTCTCTCTTTTTTTTTTTTTTTTTTTTTTTTTTTTTTTTTTTTTTTTTTTTTTTTTTTTTTTTTTTTTTTTTGTACTGGGGATTGAACCCAAGGGCATTTTGCCTCTGAACTACACTCCCAGCCCCATTTTATTTTTTATTTTGAAACAGGGTCTCACTAATTTGCTGAGGGCCTCGCTAAGTTGCTGAGTCTGGCCTTGAACCTGCGATAATCCTCCTGTCTCGGCCTCTCAAATTCTGGGGTTACAGGTGTGCACCACAACACCTGGACACTTCTCTTCCTTTTTAAGCATTCTCATACATTAAAAAAAATGGGAATGGTAAGACCTGTCTAGCCAATTTCACAAGGAAGCAAATTAAAGGCATCTTGTGAGAATGCATTGCAGAACACAAATGCCACTTATGCTAATGGGCTATTATTATTATTTGTATGATGAGTATTTTTTAAGATAGCCAAATTCCTGTTCTTCCTTTTTCCTTACTAGCTGCCTTCACACATAGTCCAGCTGTGGCATATGGTCAATTCTTGATCGTTTGTGAATGGATTAGCTGCCTCGTCGATTACCCACGTGCACTAGGGGCTGACTCATAATGTCGCTGAACAGCTGCTAACACATCTGTCTTCTCCCACTCACCATGGGATCCCCACAGAGACTTTCCTCTTCTACCAGCTCATACAACTCTGCTCATTTGCATTCTCTTCTGAAATAACCCGGCCTGATGGAACTTCCAGCCAAAGAATGTGTGAGGAAGGCAGCTAAAGAGAAGTAAGTCATCCGGCATGTTTCCAAAGTCTCTCTCCTTGCCTTGTCAGACCCCTAGAAATTAGCCTTCCCCCAGCTACAGAAATAGGTCATTTGTGTCTGATGAACCATGTGTTCCTTACCAACAAACATACTTTTGTGTCCCATAATAGGATCAAGTCGTGTGACCAAATAGAAGAGAGAAGACAGTCATTATGATTTCAGAAAGTTCCTGAAAGGGAAATTTATACTTCATACAATTCACTGGGGCAACTTTAAAACATGTCCATGAACTCTGTCCTATTTTTCCCATTGAAATCTGGGGTCTATAGCCCTGCCCTTTGATTCTGGCTGACCTTGATAAATAACCAACCGAGTGTGGAAGAAGTGACATAATGTGAGTTCCCAGTATAGATCAAAAAGGTGATACAGCTTCTGCTTGATTTTCTAGAAGTCTAGGATAAGAGAATTGAGCCACCTTGGGATTTGTCTGACTGCACAGAGGCCACATGCTGCAAAAATCCCAAACTACTACATGATGCGACTTTTTGTGGCAAATACCCTAGACAACAAAAACAGACAGAGATGACCAGCCAGCCCCCATTCACTTCAATCCTTTTAGTGCAGTCTCCGTCTGACTGCAACCAATACCTGCAACCATCAGCCTCACCTTTCTTAAATTGCTAACCTTCAGAAATGATGAAAGATGCTAGCATGACTGTGTTTAGCTGAAAACGTTAAGTTTCGGGGCAACTTGAACAGCAATAGCTAGTGGGTAAATCATCTACTATATCAACTTACACCCTGTCATTATTGTTGTTTAAGAATCAGACTTTTCTCTGGTGGGAAAATGTGTGCAAAGGCCAAGTGGCATAGGTACCTCTCATTTAGTTATCAAGCACACATTACCTCTGACACTTTTTTTGTCTAGGCTGATTTGTACTTCACTATATGTGCTGCCTGCACTCCAGAAATGCACAGAGTATGGGGGGGAGACATGTATGTAAAAATAAGTGAATGAATAACTAAATAAATAAACACAAAGAGTGAAGATTAATAATACAGAGAAAATAAAATATCTAATACAGTTGTATACCAGGAAAATATGACTCTGTTCAGAGATGGGATGGGGATGAGGCAGGAGGGGAGGAGGCAAGGAGGGTGGTGGCCTCTCTGGGTCCTTCATCATCTCTCCAGCCTTGAAAGGTTATGGCCTTATTATTTCTTTTGGGGGGAACTGGGATTGAACCCAAGGACATTCTACCCCTGAGCTATACCCCTAGCCTTATTCATTTATTTTTAAATTTTGAAACAGGGTTTCACTGAATTGCCAATGCTGGCTTGGAACCTGGGAACCTTCTATCTCAGCTTCCCAAATACTGGAATTACAGGCATGTGCCAGCATGCCCAGCTTAGAACCTTAATTTCTAATTCTCCAGTGTCCTATTCTGATATCTCTGAGTTATACACCATTTCAAAGCTCAGCAAGATGATAAAACATGAAATATGGATGCACATAAAACCCATCATGTAAACTGAAGCATCCACGGTTCCTTGTGCTTTGATATCTTAGGTTAAAAAAGAAAGTTTAACCAATTAGAAAATGAACACAAACTCACAACAGAAACAAGAGAATAAACCCCTTATCAGATGAAATTTAGGCCCCAGGCTCCAGCAATTTGATGATTGCTTTGCCTGGGGATAGTGACGAAAATAATCATTGACTTCTTGGCACTTTGGTACCATCTGTGCTCATACTCCTTCTCACTGGTGCCTAGCAGCAAGAGCTTCTTTTATTTGATGAATAATAAATTCAATGAACCTCTGCTATTCTAAACAACACTGTAAAGGAAGACAAACTATGACAAGAAAGAAAGAAAGAAAAAAGAACGAAGCTGTGCCCTTCAGAAATTTATGCTATTAAGATATAAAGATGATTGTCTCAAAGATATATTTATATATTCTGTAGGAATTTATTAAACACCTATTTAGGAACCTGTTACTCGTTGCTGGGTGTTAAGAGAGATACCAGATAAGTACTAGGCCCTGTCTCCGCTTCAACACTAAATCTTCCCTTTCTTATTGAAAGGATTAAGATGATTTATCACGGAATTTCACTGCAGGCTGCTTTCCCATCACAAAGTTACCATGTTTCAAGCAGAGTTGAACTTTCCCTCCTACGTCAGTTCTTTTCTGATTTTTCAAAATTGTTCCTATTAAAATTCCTTTTTCTTTTTATCACTCCTTTTAACAAGATAAAAGATGATTTTCATCTGTAACCTTCTGTAACCTTTATAGGCCCGAGAGGCATGTTAGGTAAGAGTTAATGGCATCGTTTCTGGGTTTCAAGAATTCCTGGGAAATAAACCTGGGACCTAACTACTGGACCCTGTGTACATGTGAAATCGCTCGATGCCAAGATTCCAGCATCTCTAAAGGGAGACTAGAACATAATTACCTTTACCTCATGTTGTTCATTCAAAGATTAAGTAAACTGGGTGTGGGGGTGCACGCCTGCAATCCCAATACGTGGGAGGTTAAGACAGAAAGATCACAGGCTAGAAGCTACCTTCAGCAACTTAGCGAGACCCTGTTTCTAGATAAAATATAAAATAGGTCTGGGGGTGTAGATCCAAAGTAGAATTCCCTTGGGTTCAATTCCCAGCACTTAAAAAATAAAAAAAAATAAATAAACTGAAAATAGCACAGTGTGTTATATATATTAGGTACTCAATGAAAGAATACCATAAAATTTCAGCAATTTTATTTCATTTGTTTATTTTTGTGGTACTGAAAATTGAACCCAGTAGTGCTCTACCACTGAGCTACACCCTGACCCCTTTTGTTTATTTTTTTAAATATTGAGTCAGGGTCTTGCTACATTGCCCAGGCTGGCCTCAAAATTGTGATCCTCCTACCTCAGCCTCCTGAGTTGCTGGGATTACAGATGTGTACCACCATGCCAGACTTAAAGAAATTTTATTTTAACTGGCTCTCCAATCCAAACACTTCTTTCAGATTGACAAATATATATATATATAAAACTTTATTATCCCCATTTTATAGAAAATGAAAGTTGAGACGCTGTGTGACTTGCCTGTGGCCACACAGTAAGTTGAACAGTTAGTATCGAAATCCCAGGGTTCTGATTTCATACCCAGATATGATTGTATAATTCCTGAGATTTATGATTTTTTCTGAAAATTTCACATCTGTCTCACTATCATTATGACAACAAATAAATCATGAATAATTCGTTTTTCCTTTCTTTCATTCATCTCTCATAGCCACGCAATAAAGCCTATGAGCGCCTGTTCCAAATGTGTTCTGACTTAGCCACTAATATCCATCTGGGCCATTGAGCATCACCTGGTCCAAGCCATTGCCATGTCACAAATGGACAGAAGCAAGAATTTACCCAAGAGTCTCTTGTTGACACTTGTTCTCCCCCTACCCATCTATAATACAGTAAAAATCACTCACTGGTGGTCCATAAAGGCTGACACAATATTTTTCCTGTTCCCCTCTCAATACCCTTTTTCGTTGCCCATGCCAGTAGGCCTCAGAGTCATTGGCCTTCTTTCTAGCACCAGCTTAGTAGTTTTCCCTGCCTGTTGTAACACCTGCCTGCTCATTCCAAACATTCCCATGACTAGATCCTACTAGAAATTCAGGAGCAAGCATAAAATCATCTCTGGCATGAAGAAGCTCCTGTCCCTGACCACACAATTCAAGTTATTCCACGCTCACAATCATATGTTTTTGTTTTCCTTTTTTTTGTGTGTGTGTGTGTGTGTGTGTGGTACTAGTATTAGATTGAACCTAGGAGCATTCTTCCTCTGAGCTACACTCCCAGCTCTATTTTACTTTTTGTTTTGAAACAGGGTCTCACCAGGTTGCAGAAGCTGTCCTTGAACCTGTGATTCCCCTCTCTCAGCCTCTCAAGTACTGGGATTACAAGTGTGGGCCACCACACCCAGCCTGTTTTACTTTCTTTATAGAACATAATGCTATAAAATTATTTCTTTGGTTATGTGGCTAAATATTTATTATTCTCTGTCTTCTCCCACTGAAATACAAGCACTACAACGCTCACCTGCCTTGCTCATTACTGAATAACCATTATGTAGAACAACATAAGGCATAGAATAGGCTCCCAACAATACTTTGGAAATAATCAATTAACTATATTTCCTGAAGCTTTTTGGGACTGAATTCATTTAGAATACACATGTTCCGTGAAGAAGTCTTTTCCATGAAGCAGGATATCCATTTGAGTGTCTCTCACAATAGATAAGGTCAACAGAGAACAAAAGGAATGAGCACAGTAACATTAGCAAATAACGTTGTTCACAATAACAATAAACCTAATAATAGAGTGAATGTTTAACTATTACCCAATGCCATTTAAGGAAAATTTATATATGTCCTTTCATTTTATCCTTAGGACAATATTAGAAGCAGATGTTATTGTCCCCATTCTACAGACAAAACTACTGAGACTCAGGCAAGCTGAGTATCAAAGTCTTCTTATTCCCAAGTGGAAAGGACAGTATTCAAACCGAGGTATGTCTAGCTCCATAGATACATTATTTGTAAAGTCGATTCCACAGAGTAACCTGATTTATTCTCAGCGTCTTGCTCATTATTTTCAGTGACAAATAATCTTGCTAATTCCATGAGAAATATAAAAAAACTGCTATGCTATTTATATGCAGTGTATCTGTTTTTGGAAACTGGTAGAAATGATTCTCAGAGAATCAAAGCACACCAATGTCATCCTTCTATTTTTTATACATGTCCAATATATTTGCACAAAGACTTAGGTTTTGTTTTGTTACAAGATTTCATCTTAAGGCATACAGACAGATTGAAAGCAAATGTCTCAACACTGTGTGATCATTCCACACAGAAACTCCAATGGGAGCCCAGAGGTTGAAGGTGGGGTGTGGTTAGGGGATTGGGTTAGTGCTCCCGTGAGCAAGATGAATGAGAGGGGCTTGGGAGGTTAAGCACTCATAATTGGGGTCAGCACACTGGGTTTATTACTATTTTCCATTCACTGAAAGGCCCTTTCCTATGGTTTCTTTTCATTTCCAGCCCCTTGTATTTTAAACACTGATCAAAATGCAAATGCGACATTTCAACTTTCAGAGGGACATTGAAAATGAACAGCTCTGTGCAGACAGTATTTGGTATGGATTGGTGGGGTGGTGAGGAGAGAAAAGGTTATTACATCCAAAGGAAACTTAACTGAAGAAGAAGGAAGAAAAAATACATAATACACTAAGTTACTCATATAAATGGGAAAACAGAATGACTACAGAAGTATATTGAACATCAATTGTGTCCCTCCTTGAATTGTTTGAAGAAACTGTATGCTGGGAAAATCTTAGCCAAGGAAATATAGATTGTCCCCTTACCCAAGTTGGTTGATGAGACAGAGAGATTTTTGTTAAGGAGAAGTATCAGTCTCTTGATGTATAATATCTTAATTCTCTACTACTAATTCAAGTGGACCTTGAAAATATTGCATTGGGAGGTATTCAATTCTTATTAGTGATGATTATAAGTAGAAAATATATGTACACATATATTCATATTTATAGAAAATACCTGTATTCTTCCTAAAGTGATGAAAGAGAATGGTATATCCCCATAAAGTAGGCAAGTAGTAGCAGAAAACTATTGGGACAGGGGGGATGTGGCAAAAAGTAGCCACAGTAAGAAGCCAAGACTCCTAGGAAGGTAGAGAGCCTAGAGAAGTCCAGGGATGTATCAAGTAACCATTATGGAAGACTTCCCACAATGAACAAGGGTTAGGTAAAGAGAGAGGGAAATACACTTCATCCGGATGTGTGTGTGTGGTGGTGGGGGTGTTCCTATGAATGGGTGCCCAGGCCAAAGGTCAACAGCACATGCCAGTCTCTACTTAATTGAGAGAATAAAAAGTCATTCACAAAGAAGACATTGTCTCCCTCAGAATTCCTAATGAAGCACACATATGCATCTAAAATCTGGCTGTGAATATTAATATTCTGTCAGCATGCTAGCATGGGCTCTCTTGTTCTCTTTCTCTCTCTCTCTCTCTCTCTCACACACACACACACACACACACACATACACACACACCACTTCCCCCTGCTTCTGCTATGCAGCTACGTTAGCTAATGCTAGGAACATACTTTTTCAAGAAATGGGGCCTCTACCTTTTTGTTCTTAGTCTTTAGGCAGCTTTGAGACCTAAAGATCCTTCACAAAGTCACACTTGAGGACATTCCTGGAGGTTTAAACTTCAAAAGTAACTCATTTACATTGCAACCGTCCTCCATGGTGGTGGAGTACTCTTCCTCTCCCACCAAAGACAGTACAGGAACCGCAGTAGAATCAAGAGAGCTGCTGTGCCGATCTGTAAACACCTTTCCAAAGATGATGCCAGTGATGTTCTTCACACATCTGGAAATAATGCACAGCCTAGACATATTTGAATAAATATCACCGGGCCGTGAGCTGTCCAGGGTCAGGTGCTGTGCCCAGTCATTATACTCCCATGTGAAAACTGAATCTTTGGTCACAGTATATGTGATGCTCTTACTTGAAATGCCTGTGGCTGTTGGTCTAATTGTTTTTGTTGGGATTCTTAATCAAAATGGTCCAATCCAGCATCAATGCTGTTGATTAGCCTTTCATATTATTGTCCACTCCTCAAAAATATGCAGTTTCTTTTTTAGGAAAGAGAGAAATGCAAGTCCCTTATCTCATTCTCCTTCAACTTGCCTCTCAGCAGTTGTAAACATCTTTTACCTGGAGGGGAACATAGAATCAGGTAAGAGGGAGTGACCCTGCCAAGTGTTCTCCTTTACAAGGAGTCGTGTGGTCCAAGTCATTCAGGTGTTTCCATTTAGCAGACCTTGGGCTCCAGTATGCTATAAGGAAGTGGGTAGCAACAATGGCTGGCTGGCATCTACCACATGGCCATCCAAATGATTTTAAACAGTTCTCAGATAAAAGACCTGGCCTCACTCACTTTCTATAGCCTCAGATCAGACTCTTCTCAGTTTCCTTTTTTTGTAAAACAAGATTAGTAATATGTTGGGTGTGGTGGCACACTCTTGTAATCCCAGTACTTAGGAGGCTGAGACAGGAGGATCACAAGTTCACAGCCTTAGGAACTTATCAAGGTTTTCAGCAACTTAGTGAGATCCTGTTCCCAAATAAAAAATAAAATAGGGTTGGGGGTATAGCTCAGAGGTAGAATTCCTCTGGGTTCAGTCCCCAGTACCAAAAAAATAAATAAATAAATATTAGTAATAAATGCTCTTTGTATTTCATAGTCTGGTAGTGAGTGTGAGAAATAACCATGTGTTACAAATGCAAATTACTATGAAAACTGACATTTTTTCATTCTTGTAGGTCAAGTTGTCAGATGTTCTGAAGCTACCCTGGTTACAGTGAGGGCTCTTTGGTGGTGGAGCAGTACCATGGTGGCTGGTGGAATTTCATTGCACTCTTTGTATTTTTTGTGATTTTAGATTTCTGCTGGACTTTCTCATTTCTGTTTAGCCCCTGACTCTGTGGTCAGGCCCCTCGACCTTCAGGAGTGACAGTAAAATAAAATATGATCATGAACCCCAATTCTTAGCAATCATCATTGATGAGCTAGCTACTCCTGCCTTTGAACAATTGTTTCTCTCATCATCTGAGCTGAAAATCTTTCTCTCCACTTTCCTATGTTAATATTTGCCTTTGATCCTTTCAGTTTAGCAATTTTATAGATTTTCCACAATTTTTATTATGATTTTTCTACTCTTCTTTCTTCCTTTGTTCCTAATAGGTGGATTTGTTTGTGAGAGCTGTTATATTCCAGCCACAGGTACTAGAGAAGTCTATCCAGGTAAAATAAAACTTCAGCCACTCACCCTGGTGTGTTGGCACATGCCTGTAATCCCAGTACTTGGGAGGCTGAGACAAGAGTATTGCAGGTTCAAAGACAGCCTCAACAAGTAGTGAGCCTCTCATCAACCTAGTGAGACCTGTTTCAAAATAAAAATAAAATAGGGATAGGGGTGTAGCTCGGAGGTAGAATGCCCCTGGGTTCAACCCCCCCAAAAAAACCTTTAGCCACTCAAAAATATGGCAGGTTGACTGTCTCACTTTATTTCTCTACTCATAAGCCTATTCATTGAGACTTCTTTATGCAGAAGTAGTAGTAGTAGTAGTAGTAGTAGTAGTCATAGTTGAATGAGCATAAGAAATTTAATTAATCTCTTTGAGTCTCCGTTTCCTCATGTCAAAAATATGAATAATAATAGTACTTGTCATAGTGTGAATTGCATTAGAAAATGCATATAAATGTATAGAAGTTAGAATAGCATCTGACATATAGCCAGAAGCAACACACTTTAGCTATTCTTATTAACTCACTTATTCTTGGTTTTAACCATACTGATTTTTAGTTCAAGACCTAATCTTTGGCTACTTATTATTAGCCAAAAAGGCAAAGATAGAAAAAGGGCTAACTCTTCCTGGTATCCCAGTGCTTGGCTCAATCATTCTAGATTCATAGAGAGCTGAGGAGCTCTGTTTCTGCGACTGATACAAGACTGGTGGTGGAGATGGTCACTGTCCAGATGTTTCCTTCCATGTGGAGGAACCTCTAGTAATTTCACACTTCTGGCCAATTTCTACTCCTCATTCAAGGATTCCCCAGAGTGGAGGCGCTACTTAGTCTGACTGATGAGTTTAGACAGAGAAATGGGGCATACAAAACATAGACTCTTTCGCTGCATGTCTTCTAAAATTTACCTCAGTCCTGTAGACATAGAACACGCCTTTGGCCCTTCTCTGCCCTTCAACATTTCCGGAGGTCCAGGACTTCCTAGGGGGAGGTTCGTGGCTTTTACATCACTTCTTGTTTCATGGTGGGTAACTCTGACTACTTCTGGGTTTCAATGTTAGGAAGTCCACTTTCCTACGATGTCATTATAAGCTTTATGACATAAAATTGATCTTTGGATTCTGTATTGCTTTGGCAGAGAATGCCACAACACAATGCTATAGACTGAGTGCATTGAACAACAGGAACTTATTTTCCCACAGTTCTGGAGGCTGAAAGTTTCATATCAAGGTGTGGGCAGACTGGGCTTCTCGTGAGGCATCCCGCCCTGGCTTGCAGATGGCTGGCTGACTTCTCACTGTGTCCTCATATGGCTTTTTCTCTGTGCCTGTACTTCCTTAGTGGCTCCTCCTCTTATTATAAGGACACAAGTCATATTGATTTAGGGCTCCCTTTTTATGACCTCATTTACCTTAGTCACCTCTTTACAGAGCCGGTTTCAAAACCCAATCACATGTTGAGGTATTGAAGATTAAAATTTCTCTCTTTTTTTTTTGTACTGGGGATTGAACCCAGGGGCATTCTACCTCCACACTACACCTCCAGCCCTTTTTTATTTTTTTTATTTTGAAACAGAGTCTCACTAAGTTGATGAGGGTCTTGTTAAGTTTCTAAGGCTGGCCTTAAACCTGCAATCCTTCTGTCTCAGTCTCCCAAGTACTGGGATTATAGGTGTATGCCACCCCACCCAGCTAAAGGCTAGGATTTCAATGTAATGAATTTGGGGAGGGGATACATTCAGTCCATAACCAGTTTAATTGGCCATTCTCTCAGTTGTTTCCAATCCTTGTGTTCAAATAGGAGGATACAGGTATATGGACCTCAATAGCCTCATAGTAGTGCCTTTTATCTTTAATTTCATTAACTCCCCAAAGAGCCCTTTTAAACATTTTTCTCTATCTAATCACAAAATCCTCCCAGGAAATTGTGAAATCATACTGATAACTGTTTTTGTACTGTGGCTATGTTATTCAGCTTTCTATCACTCTAATGCAATACTGGAGGTAAATACGTTATAAAGGAAAAGGTTGATTTTAGCTCACCATTTTGGAGGTTCCAGTCTATGGTCAAGTAGACTTATTGATTTCAGGCCCTGGTGAAGGAGCAGTGCACCCATCACAGCAAGAGTATGTGAGGTAGAAAAACTACTCACTTCATGGCTAGAAAGCAAAACAGAGCAACAAGGGAGCCAGGATCCCACCATCTCCACCAAGGGCACAAACACAGTGGCCTGAAGATCTCCCACTAGTCCCCACCTCCTAACAGCTCCACCACCTCCCCAGAGCTCCCCCCTGGGAACCAGGCCTTTGGGTACATTCCAAATCTAAGCTCTGGCAGCTCTATGTGTGGGCCAGTTTGGGTCCAACATGGCAATTTCTGCCTTCTTGGGGGTGGTTTTGCCTGTGAGAGCTATTAAATGGGAAGCAGAAACAGAAGGCTGTCAGAAGTAGGCAACGTGACTCATCTCTGAGCTTGTCAGACTTATCCGAAGATGTACTGTGTGCCCTCAGCTCTACAGACCTCAGAGTGGCAGGGTTCACATTCAAGGAGCATATAGGGAGTTTTCTCTAACCTGCAGAACCCTAATCTAAATCAATAAAGGCACCTTGCAATCTCTTTGTCCATAAGACATCACCATATGTTAAGGTTGTGTGACTTAAAATACAGACTAAGAGGTATATGTAAGGTTTTATTGTATAAAATCGGGAGAATGAGACAGCCTCCAAGTAAACATATAATTATCCTCCAGCATAGTTGAAACTAAGACATGAGATATTCATGTGACTCTCTTTTGGGAGAGATAGCCCATATGAATTAAAATTTACTATGAACACAAAAACAAAAACAGGACTTTCTAGTATGAGCCCCAAACCCAATGTGACTAAGACAAGAATCCCAAACTATTGATGCTTCTGTGATATTGGGCTATTTCTCACATGGACAACTCTGTGGAGCTTTTCTGAGTAATTGCTGCACACACATATGTATTCAATAAGAACTAATGATACTCCTGGCAATGACAGGAAAGCCTAACAACAACAGAAAACAAACAACACACTTTTGAGAGCTTTTCTGTGACAGACATGGGGCCAACATAATCTCATTTAACACTCATGACAACCCTAGGAGGCGGATGCTCTCAGCACTCATTCTGCACAGGAATCACAAAGAGGTTTAATGAGGCAAAGTAGCTGGTTTGCTGTCAAATCAGGTCTATCTGATTGCACAGTATGGATATTTTACTAAGACCCATTCTTGAGACTGTCAGCTCCTTATTCCTGGATAGAGATAATAAAACCAATTTTGCAAGACTACTTTTTTTTTATCCTATAAGAAGGATCTCTCCTATAAGAAGGCAACTCCTGATATATATATATATATATATATATATATATATATATGTATATACATCCTCATATGACAGAAATGCACCATTTGGAGAGCAATTGTGGCCAGAGACAGAACTACTATTGCGGTAACTCCGGCGGATGATCTACTCCATGGTTCCTGCCACGGAAGGTCGCTGCACCAAGCAGCTTCCTGACAAAACAGTCTATGGTCCCCAGCCACAGACAGTTGCTGCACCAAGCAGCTTCCTGACAGAACAGTCTATGGTCCCCAGCCACAGACAGTCACTGCCCAGACAGCTTCCTGAAGCCTATGGTTCCTGCCACAGGCGGTCGCTGCGTCGAGCAGCTTCCTAACAATGGTCTTCTCGCACGAAACGACATGAAGTCTGATATAGTAATTTGCAAAATAGTTACATTTAATAATCGGGGGGTCAGGGAGGAGATAGAGATGGCAAATTCTCCCGTCCATCTGTAGCCAGCACCTTGCTTTTATAGACACTTTAGACAAGGCATCATAAAAGTTAATCAAACCCAGGAATCAGCAATTATCACAGGTTGCAGTAAAAGTTAATCAAACAGAGATCAGCAATTATCTCAGGTTTGGGTAAGGATTAATCAAACAGGGATCAG
>PVJS01010898.1:0-46918 GCA_004027185.1 Glis glis
CCCCCTTCCCCTCCCCTCTCCTCTCCTCTCCTCTCCTCTCCTCTCCTCTCCTCTCCTAAATGTGTCCTTGCCCTGGCTTTGCTGTTCTTTGTTCTTCAGGCTCTTCTCTCCCCACCCCACTGTGCTGGGAGTTGAAATCCTTGTCTGTTCTTCAAGGTCCAGATGAAATGGCTTGTTCTTCCTGCTGTATCCCAGCTGGGACAAGCATGTCTTCCCCTTTAAGACCGGGTCCATCTGCTTGAATTATACATGTGTGCAGCAGAGGGCTCCTTTAGAATGAGGATTGCAGATTATTTATCTTTGTATTTCCCCAATAACTCTCTCTACCCCAGAGCTTAAGACAGTGTTTGTAACAAAGAAGGTCCTCAATAATTATTTATTAAAGTTGGATATTAACTGCTTCTTCTTGTATGTTTAGTGAAATTGTTCAATCCATGCACGAGCGATGCAGACTTGTGGTGAGAAACTGGTGCTCTCTGTCTTTTGCCTGCAGGCTAAGGTAATCTCACCTCCCTTTCATCACCTGTCTCTCTGGTTCCCCACCTTGATCTGGCATCCCTCATCCCCTCCACCCCTGCTGCTCTGACAGGGGCTTCTGGGGGCTGCACGGCCTCCTTCGCCTCTGAACACACATGCAGGATAGTTCACATACCACACAGGGTTTTATAGGATGCTACAGAGCAGTTTTCCCCAACCCCGGGGCCAAAATGATTTTAGCTGCATTCCAATGCCTGTCACAGCTTCCTAGAATTAATGCAGGGGCCTGAGAAGGATTCCTGAGCCCTCCCACCTCGAATTATCCCAAGGGGTGTTGCAAGTTTTCAAAACAAAGTTAATTGCAATTCATGGTAATCACACACATACTTAATGCTACGCCACACCTTGAGTCTAAGATGAATGTTACAGAAATCGAACTGTCAGAGACCTCAGAAGAGGATGAGGCAGGGCGATTGAACGAGTCTGAGAAAGAAGTCTCCTGACAGGAGAACTTGGCTCACCTGCAGGTCAAACATGCCTACCTGCTGGGATCAAAAGCCACACCCAGGGTGCAGCCTGCCCCAATAGCCTCCACCTCCCAGGGCCTGGGGGCCAGGGCCTTCTAAGCCCAGCTGGTATCTTGGTTCTTGGGCTCCTGTGGTTCTGGAATCCCACGACTCACACTGTTGGTTCAGACGCATATGTTAAGACGATTGTGTTCAACTGCATTTACACTTATTTAGTGCCTATAATATGACAGGTTTCTGGAAATATTGATGATATGGATAGTTTGTCCGACATCTAAAAATGTGGAAGCAGCGTCCTGTCTCTTTGCTCATTTCTCTTTATTTGCAGGGCCATTTTTCTCAGCTCCTGGCTGCCCACCCTCCACCACCAGTGCCTGCGGACTGTCTCTCTGAGTTCTAGCCTCCATTGTTGATTTCCTCTTCAAACATTTCATTTTCTCATAGCAGCCTCTGAGACACATGGACAACGACTATTCCTATTTGCCAGGTGAGGTGAGGCAGGCAGAGAGGTCTGTACCCTGGCTTCCAGCCCGCCTCTGGCTCTGCAAGGAGAGCACTCCCGGCCTCCTCTCAGCTCCGAGTCACTTTTCTCTTGTATAACTTAAGCCACCCCAACTTTGGGGCTCATACTCGGTCCTGTCCTGCCTCTGCAGGATGGTACCGTCTATGCAGATGCTCTCAGCCCCATCCCACTGCATACCTTCAAGGCTGCCCCCTCCTCGCCATGCGGCCCCTCTCCACTCTCATGTAGTGGTTCATGCTCTGAGCCCTGTTTTGGAGTCATGGTCATATGTCTGTAGCCTCCTATCTAGATAGCGAGTTCCTTCAAGGAAAAGTGACCAGCTAAGTTATTGTCTCAATGGAGACACTTTGGGGAGGAGACAGGAGTGCTGCTTACTCCAGATCAACGGGTGCAGTCTTGGATGGCCCAGGCAAGCCACGCTGTGTGGACACTCTGTTGAGGGAGAAGGGTGTGTCCAGGTTGTCTCTGTCTGTCCTGCCCGCAGTGCTTTGAACCCTCTGGGAATATTGTACCTATGAACAAAGATGTGGAGTAAATGGAAGAATGAACTTGTGGCTGTAACTTGGAGGTGCATTTTTTTTAACATGCACTTTGAGCGTGTGGGGGACCTGGTTACTACCTATAAGGCTGAGAGGCTGTGGCTGTGGTCAGCTGTTAAAGACAACAAGTCAGCAACACAGGGTGACAGCATTTTCCATAGCAAGGTGGTTTCTATGTCAAGTCATGGATCATGGGAATGAGAATTTGCTGATCTCTTGGTGTCCAAAGGGCAAATCTTCCAACTCTGAGTGTAGCACTCTGAGATGGAGGTAGAGAAGTCACATAGCTCAAAGACCCCATTTTCTGATAAGGAAACTATAGCCCAGAGACAGGATGAAGAACACGGGTCTCCTGCCTCCTGGACACGTGAATGTCCCACTAAAACTATCTCTTAAAAGTTTAGTTGTGGTCTAATGGAAGGGCTTATATGGATGGAGTGTTAATGCCGAATCATTTCAGTGCCCTTCAGTATGGGGAAATAGCTTGAAAAGACATTGATTACCTTGATTAGGCAATTCTCTGGTACTTAGCATGTAGGGCACTTCTTGAATAAAACTCGTACAGTTTAACAGCACAAATTGTGCCAGTTAGTTTCAGCACCGTGGAACTCCTGCCTGTGATCAAGCGTCCTGGAGAAGGTGGATGTGTCTGTGCACATGCGTGTGTGTATGTGCGTGTGTGGTGTATGCATATTGCCTTCATAGAGAATGAAACAGAGCACACACCCTCTTTTATCTGATCAACGGGAAGTGTTGGATTCTGTGTGATTTGTGTTTCAGTTTTGACCATGGTAGCCGCACCCATGGCGGGTCTCTCCTCCCTGTAGGCTGCAGAGATGTTCCTTAAGTCACTTTATCGAATCCTTCAGAGCTTGGTCAGGAGCCAGAGTCATTGCTGGGTTAGCTGCTAGGTGGTATAAATCAAGCTGACCTCTTATTGCTTCCTCTGGGAAAGGAACTCATATGACAAGAATAACTGCCTGTCTGTTAAGAGTTCTCAGCAGAAAGAGCTTGGACTGAAGTGCGCAGGGGCCTCTAGTCTCCTCTTTCTGAGTGCCATCTCTGTTCTGCCTCCTCTCGGCTCTGAGTCACTTTTCTCGGAACTCACGAGTTCACGTGTACATGGCTGGGACAGGCGACTGCCCTCGTCCTCTAGTTCATCCGTCGCTGACCCAAGTCGGAATCCAAGGACTTCTGGTCCTAAGATTGCTATTTGGCTGGGTAATGACATTCTCCAACTGTCTGATCTATTTATGGCCCTGTAACAAGGTCTGCAGGGAAAGACTCAAAGATAATGGGCTATGGCCTCTCTCCCCATGGGGATCTTAGCAAAGGATCTGAAGATAGAAAATATACACTATATTTTCCTTTTCTTTTGGTACTGAGAATTGAACCTGGGGCATACTACCTCTGAGCTACACCCAGCCCTTTTTTATTTTGAAACAGGGTCTCATTAAGTTGCTAAGGCTGGCCTTGAACCTGTGAACCTCCTGTCTCAGTCTCCCAAGTACTACTGGGATTACAGGTTTGCACCACCACACCCAGCTTCACTATTTTTTTTGAACTATCAAAATAACATGGTGATTTAAGTTGAAGATGACAGAGGTAAGATAAATATTAGAATCCCTGTTTCAACAGCAAATGAAATACAAGTAGAAAGCAGAAATGGAAAAAACATCCATTGGTAGCAATCAAACATTCGTTCTCATTCACATGGGTCCTTTCAGAACTGTGCTGAGCAGAGCCACGAGGACCACCCACTGTGAGGACCAGCCCCCTGTCCTGGAATGCAGGAGTGGGGCTGCTCTGAGATGCTGCATAGGGAGATGGGGAGAACGGGCACACAGGTACACAGGCCTGCATCTGGTTCTGAGGATGCCTCGGAGCCAAAGCAGCTCTCTGTGGGAGGAGGCAGCCCTGGTTTCTACAGCAGTAGTTATTGTCCACCAAGGGGACTGTATCCTTCAGTATTTTGGCAGCTATAATCTAAAGATTAACCACATAACTTAGAAGAGAGGAGATTTATTTTCTTATAGTTTTGGGTTTAGTCCATGTGAGGCTGGGGACCATGGATCTCAGGGCATGGCAGTGGGAGGCAGAGGGAGAGCACATGAACTGTGCTCCTCACATCATGGAGGCCGGAAGCAAAAGAGAGAGAGAGAGCAAGGGGAGGAGGAACCATTTATATAATCCCCAAGGCCACACCCCCAGGGACCACCTCCTCCAGCCACACCCTACTGGCCTACCGGGTACCACCCAGATAAATCCATTACAATGGGTTTATCCACTTCTGCGATTACAACCCTCATCATTCAATTACATCAGCTCCAAACATTAATAAATGAGCTCTTCAGGGGACACTTTATATCTAACTAAACAGGGATACCGGCCACCATCTTGGTATTTGTTGTCATTAAGTTGTCAATACACATTTGCATCTCCTGTTGGGTGCGGTGATGGTTTCAAAGAGGACTGTCTGGAGGAAGGGCGGGCCAGAGGGCTGGGCTTTTTAAAAAAGCTTTTAGGTACTGGGGATTGAACCCAGTAGTGTTCTACCACTGAGCTACACCTCAACCCTTTTTATTGGTTTATTTTTTGAGACAGAGTTTTGATAAATTGCTCAGGCTGGCCTCAAACTTGTAATCCTCCCACCTCAGCCTCCCGAGTTGCTGGGGTGACAGATGTGTGCCACTGCCCCTGGCAGGGCTGGGCATTTATAACCAGCTCTTCACTACCTGCCTGCTCCCCTCCTGTCCTTGGAGGAGAGACTGTCACTGGCCCTCACCCTGCGGACCTGGCCCATTCAGTGTCCCCTCACCCACAGCTGCTGGTATCTGCACCTCCGACCAGGGGCTGCCAAGAAAGAGCAGTGGCACATGGTGGGAGGCGGTGCTGGGGAATTGGCACATGCCTGCCAGTGCCTCCTGTCGGCTGGGGAATTCTGAGGCCCATATTCTGTGAGTCAAAATGTCCCTGCAGGATTAAGCTCCAGCTGCTTCCCTGTCCTTCCTGTATCACAGCCCCTGCTTTCCTGATAGGATGTTCCCTGCACTTCCCAAGTAAGCTTGAACCCTTGCCTGCTGGTGTAATAGTTTGTCATGCTGTGCTAAAGTACGTGAGAAAAACAACTTCAAAGAGGAAAGACTTATTTTGCTGCCTGGTTTCAGGGGTGCAAGTCAGCTGGCTCCATCGCCGTTAATCCTGTGGTGGGGCAGAGCGTCACGGCAGAAGCATGTGGAGGAGGAGAGTTGCTCAGCTCAGGCATGCAGAGGGAGCTCGCTTTTATAACAGAGCCCCCCCCCCCAAAGCCCATTAAGCTATGACTCTATAAGAAGATAATCCATGCATTATGGTTCTGATAATGGCTCCTGAGCCAGTTGTTCCCAAAGCCCCACCGAACACTGCTGCTCTGGGGACCAAGCCTCCAACACATGAGCCTTTGGGGAACCTTCCAGATCCTGACCACAGCACTCCACACCTGAGACAGGTCCTAGGAACCTCTTTGGATGTCAGCTCTTCTGGCCCAGGATAACAGCTGCAGCACAGACATGAGAGCTAGGTCATCTGTGGGTGTGAAGCGCCTTTGGCGGCCATGGGCATGGAAAGGTTCCAGTAAGTCTTAGTCTCCTCTCTTTAAGGCTGGATTCGGGTTGCGGATGGAGTCCGCGGTACCTCGGTACTTTCTGAATACTCATGGAGATGCCTTGGCCGCCTTGTCAAATGGGAAGGGGGAAATGGAAACCCATTTTCTTCTGCGTAACCTACTCCGCAGGGGTGTCTACACTCACCAGTGTCACCAAAGTATTGAGGGATGTCAGCAGCAGGGTTGACACATTGAGAGAGGATTTTTGAAACCTCTTTGCTGGGCAGATTGTGCGCAGTTAAGTGCCTTCATATTGCTGTTTGCAGGAGCACTGCTTCTGGTGGGTCCAGGGAGGGGTTCACGGCACAGCAGTAAAACATGGTTACTGTGGTGGCGGTGGCTTTGTCCAGCCAGCCTCCGCCTGTGTGTAGATGTCCTCTGCGCACTGATGGGGAAGCCCTCAAGTGGCTTTCCCTGCCATGGTTTGTCTTTGAACCCAGATTAAAGTAAGGGGCAGATCGGGAGTCTGGGTTTCTACCTACAAGGAGCACCCTATTTCTCCTCTTTGTAGAAATGAAAAATATCTTAAAATTGCACAACCGCACAGCCCTCTGATTCCCACAGCGAGTCGTCTGAGGCAGCCCTGAGCTCCTCGGCATCCTGGCTCCATCTCCTCCCACACAGTGGCATCTAGAGCCCCAAGGAGCCACAGGGAACCAACCGGGGCAGCAGGCTCTTGACAGCCAGCGATCAGTGCTGTGGAAAGGCCCCACGCCACTGCCATTTGTAGAATTAAACTTTGTTGGGGGAAAATCAGTGACTAAATACACAAATTTTCATGTGAATAGAAAATTTCACTTCTACTATACTTTCTTAGGAGAAATTACCGTATTGGCACATATTGTCGGTGAATAAGAGCCTGTGGATTCTGCGTGTGGGTCCAGCTCAGGTCTGTGGTGGTATAGGAGGTTTTCTGGCCATCAGCCAAGGAAACATGGTCTACTTCCTGGCTGTGAGAGTTGGCAGGTGCTCTACTTGGGCACAAATCTCTTTCCTGGGCTGCCTCTTGTCTTTGTGGATTTCTTTCTCCTTCTCTTCCAAACTAGAACATGTGAAATTGATTTTAAGTTTGCTAGGTACTTTATTTTAAACGTGTTTCAGTAAATTGTAGGGAAGTACACCAGTTAATTCTAATTGTACATATTGTGTTCACTGCCCTCAGTCTGCAGATGTATGCACACAGATAAGTACATTTGTCAGTGTCTTTGTGGGTAGAGACTGTCTTATTCTTGCTGTGCAGGGCCTGGCGTGGTGGAGACTCAGTAACTATTCCATAGAGAGGAGGTGGAGTCCAGGGTTCTTGAGACAGAATTCCAGTCATGATTTTGGCTCCATCTCTTTCTAATTTATGAAATTGGATACATTTCTAATCTCCCCAAGCATCTTTCTTTGTAAGATGGATATAATAGTAATTCACGTGCCATGGGTTCAGTTACAAAAGAATAAATGAGTTAAGGCTCGCAAAGTCCTTAGAATCACTGTTGCTGGAAAGCAGGGTATTGAGGCCGAGCTGTCTCGAGTCCTGCTTATGAGGTTCTGGGTGCAGCGTATATTTGGGGGTCCCTGCTTGATCTTAACAGTGTTGAGCCTTTTGGCTTTTGTTTCGAATTGTTTTGAAGTCTGTGAATTGCTTTTCTTTCAGGACACACTGCATTAGATAAAGTAGTGGAACAAGCAAAGAACCATGTTTGAAAGCAACCGTTCGTTTGCAGGCTGGCTGCCTTGTATCCGGGAGTCTCCACCAGGAGTGTCCTGAATGAATCCTAGGAGGGTGAGCCCCTGACAGGGTGTGTCTGTAGCTTAGGAGAGAGCTTTTCTGAGAAACATGGGAGGAAGTGTCCCCATATTTTTGGGCAATTCTGAGGATTACATGAAATGAGGTGATTAAAGAAGGGAGACGCTCACCAATGAGTGCCCACCTCGCCGTGCTCTTCATAGGCTAAGTGTGGTACCCCCAGATTACTTGGACGATTCTAACCATCTTGATTAATGAAGTCAGATAAACTCAGGGGCTTTGGCAGTCCCCGCCATCACTGTCTTGGGACAGCCTGGCCATGTAGCAGGGATCCCAGACAGGCTCGGCTGGGATTTGGACCCTGTGGCTGGGGTTTGGTACCTCTGGGAGTCTGATGAAGCTCTGTGGCCCAGGGAGAATGGGGAAGGTTTTGTGTTCCTGCCTGAGAGAGCACATCCCGGGAGGATAGTCTGTCTGGCTCTGAGATGGGTCCCTGGGGATTGAACTGATGCTTTGCGGCCAAGGCAGGAGCTGAAGAGCTGATTTCAAGGGCATTGGGTCACGGGAAGGCCGGTGGGAATGCAGGTGTGAGGATGGCCATGGTGCAGAGAGGCCTGAGACCACAGGCTGCTCTGGCCCCTTGGGGTTCTGCAGTCCTGAGGTCCTGGGTGAGCCTGGGCCTGAGTGAGCACCAGGGCAGGATCCCCAGACCTGAACACGGGGCTTTGCACGCTCACGTGACTGTGCCTGAGTCAACTCGGGCTGCAGGAACATTCTTCCTCACAGTCCTGGAGACTGGATGCCCAAGACCAAGGGGTCAGCAGGTCTGGCGTCTGCTGGGGGCCTACTTCCTGGGTCACAGGCGGTGCCTCTTGCTGTGTCCACACATGGCAGAGTGAGGCAGCTGGCTGGGTCTCTTCTTAAACAGGCACTAATCCCATCATGAGACTCCACCTGTCACCTCGTCACCTCCCAAAGACCTACCTCCTAACACCATCATCTGGGGACTCAGGCTTCAACAGAAAAATTGGGGTAGGTGCACAAACATTCAGCCACATGCTCTATGTGAACCCAGGCTGATGAGATCTATACTTGCACCAAAGCTCTGTAAAAAAAAAAAAAAAAAAAAAACTGTAAAGTGATAGGTGATCCTGGTATTAAGTAAAGCCATAAGGGAGCGCAAGGGAAAATTTGATAATCTGCCCCCACTCACCTCCTCCTCCAAAGGAAGAGTGAGCAGTAAGACCAGCCGGTGACCTCCTTTCCCTTCCTGTGTCCTCAGAGAGATAGCACTCCCACAGACACACGACTCACACGGAACACAGCTCACATGCAAACCCACAAGTAATTCACACAAAAGGGAAGCCGCATGCAAAAACACAGTTAATCTAAGACAGAGCTACCCTCAAAACAACAAACAATTCATATAAAACAGAGTTTGCACACACACAAACACACACACACACACACACACACACACACACACATGGAGGTATGCGTCCATAAGTTTGAGTGCAAAAATGGGATCTTTTTGACGAATTGTACTGTAACTTTTTTCTTTACAAGTTGAGCCATCTTGCATGTAAGTATATAAGACTAAGTTTTTCTGCTGCTGTCTTAGTAGCTGTGTTAATTTGCTGGAGCTGCCCTGGTAAAGTACCACAGCCCAACGGGCCTAAACAGAATTCAACCCTCACCATTCTGGAGGCAAAAGTCCAAGACCAGGTGTCGGCGTGCTGTGCTCCCTCTCCCAGGCACCCGGAGGATGTGCCCGGGCCTCTGCTGGCTTCCTGTAGCTCTGCAGCTTGTAGCAGCGACTCCAGTCTTCAAGTGGCGCTCTGCTCCTTAGTGTCTGACTCCAAATCTACTTTTATAAAGACTTCAGTCAAGTTGGATTAGGGCCACTCGACTGCTGTGTGCCTCATCTCAGCTAACCACATCTGTGGTGACCCTATTTCCAAACAATGTCCATCCTGAGGAATGAGGGTTAGCAGTTCAGGGTAAGAATTTGGGGGTTCACAACTCACCCATAGCAGTTGTCGAATGAGCCTTCCTGGTATGTGGGGTGGGCACTGTAGGATGCCCACCTAGTAGCCAGGCCTTGCCCACTGAAATTCCTATTTATTCAGTAGCTAGTGGACTGAGTGATCCGGGCTGTCCCTGCCTGGGGTGAAGGTTGTGCTGTCTCCCCTTGCCAGTGACTGGTTTGGAATGGGCACACAGCAGTTCTGCCCACTGAGAGTTGAGGGGGTCTGCGCTAGTGTACTTCTGGGGGGATTTTTGTTGTTCTGACAATGGGTCAAGGACTAAGTGTCCTGTGTTCCGGGCTGGGGCATAGTGTAGGAGGCTGGGGCACGAGGTGTCACTCTGACCTTCTTTTTATCAAAGAGACATGTTGGCCAGGGAAGTTGCATTCAGTGTTGAAAGAGGCAGCCCCCACCCCTGCCTCCCACCACCCTAAACCCATGGAGCCCTGTGCAACTTCTTGTTTTGTGAGAACACAATTTGCCTAGAGTTGTTTGAGCTTTTAAGCACCAAATATAATACTTCGTATAGCATAATGTGTATAATTTATTCAGCATTTCGGTTTTTAATTTTTTAATTCTACATTTTATATTTCTTTTTAAAATTGTTTTATTGATACATATGAGTTATACAGAATAATGTTTTTTCATGACATATTCATACATGCATATAACATAATTTGATCGATTTTACTCCCCAAGACCTCCCTTCCTCCCTCTCCCTGGTCCCTTTCCTCTACTCTAATGGTCTCCCTTCTATTTCACGAGATCCATTTTTCCCTTTTTCTCCTCTCCACATGACAGAAAACATCCTTCCTTCCTTCCTTCCTTCCTTCCTTCCTTCCTTCCTTCCTTTTTCCTTCCTTCACTTGACTTTTGCTTCTGGCTGATTTTGCTTAACACGATCTCTTTCTCTCTCCACAAACATACATACCTATATTTAGAGAATATGTAAAAGGTCCCTGACTTCAGATCTTTTGATTAATGATTTTTGACTTTAAAATAGTGTGGAAGTAATATTAATTCAGTAGAAGCCATATTTCCAGTTTTGAGTTTTGATCATTTCCTAGGCTAGCAATATGCCGTCTGAGACCGTTTGGGACAGAGGTAGCGACCTGTGGCTTCCAGTCAGCCACGTAGTCACGAGGGGAAAAAAACCAATACTCAGAAGTCATGATTTTGAGTCCCTTCTTCCTGGACTCCTAGGGAAGTTGGATGTCTTTTCATATGATCATGTTGGACAGTTGCGTTTCCTCATTCCTAAATCATCTCTTTACATGTTTTGCCTATTTTTTTCTGTTAGATCAGATTCCAATCTTAATACTTCTTTTCTTTTCTATTTTATAGACATGTCTTAGGATAAATGCTTGAGAAAAAACACCACTCAATTATAAAATTATTTCTTAGAAAATGACTTGAATTTGCTTGTATTGTGTACTGAAATCCTACATCTGGTCCATTTGATATTTGGGCCAAGTTGATATTGAATGCGATTAAAATTAAAATGTTGATTTTGTTTCATAATATTTTACTTTTTTGGTAAATATAGTGTTGTAAATGAGAGAGAGTGTTTTTAAGGTCATTGTTTTAGATAACAGTATTTTGATTATAAATACAGGTTTTCTTTGCTGTGAGTAATTTTATAGAGTGAAAACTTCTTTGGGGGTTTCTAGTGTGAGATTGCGTTCATGCCCATAATTTGCTCTCCCACACTGACACTCTTCTGAATCATTATGCTTTTGAAGGCAATACCTGCTGGAGACATTTCGGCAATGACGGTGAAACAATTCAAATTAATCAGTTGTGACTGACTTAAGTGAAGCTGATGGCGTCCTCCGGGTGTGTCTGTCTTGCCACCCTGGACCTGCAGCCCTGTGCAGGTTATTTCCACCATGCTGCCCGGCTCACTGTAATTGGTCGTTTGAAGCCTAGATACCCAGTCGGTTAGGAAGAGTCTTTGGTTGGCTTTTCATATTTTTGGGAGAAAATAAATGAGTGTCCTTGGCAGACAATGGTGCCCCCCAATTTCCTCCTCAATAGGCAGCGTGAGATGGATCGTTAGGGAAATCTATTGGGAATTAAGTTCCTTTTGTCATTTTTTTTCCCCAAGCATGCACCTTGCACTCTGACAGAAAATTGCTCATTAATCTCCACGGAATGACCAATTTTCCAATGCAGTCACTCAAGTGTACTGGAACTCTCAAATTTCCTAATGACCCTGGCTGCCATTGCTTGCCTGCTGTGGCTTCTGTTAGGCCGTGTGTCCCCACCAGGGACCCAAGTCTCTGTTGATCATTAGCTCTAGTCAGTGTTTGCCTTTTATTTTAAACCAAATTGGGAATAATATCTCCTTAGCACCATGAGGCTGAGAAAGAATTTTCAGGGAACAGAAGGGCCACAGCCTGGAATGGATTTGGTGTCACTTTGCTATGGGAGTGGAGGCATAGCTTTGGCACTACTGGGTACAAAGGGGGCCTTATTGGGGAAGGATATGTATTTAGCTATTTCTCTTTGAATGTTGGAGAAGCAGATGGAGCCTGAGGAAGTGGAACGTAAGATCAAATCCTGTGATAGGAAGCAGATTTCCTCTGAGAATCAGGAAAAGAAAGGGACTGGGTTGGTAGCCACTGGGAGAGCTCACGTAGAAGTGGACAGTGGGAGAAACTTCCGTCTTCCTGTTGACTGTGACTTGAACGTGGTCCCACGAAAGTTCCAGAGGGTAAATTATGAAATGACCAATTTCTGGGGAATGGATTAAGGTCCAGTGGCATAAAATACAGTCAGTCAAAACAAGTAAAGTTTGAGAAATTTTTTAGCCTGTTTCTTGGCATAGCAAAACATTCCCCAGCTCAACACTTGGGTTCCAATCAAATGTGAGATAGAAATGTAAGGATACAGAGAAAACACTGAGTCCCCAAAGAGAAATGCCCATAAACCGTTGGAATACAGAACAAACGACTTGTGAGCAACCCAAACTGTGTCTTTGCACCTGCGACTTTGCTTGCAGCTTGCTGATTGGTTGATGGAAGAGCAACAAAACCACAGGGTAACCACGAGGCATCTGGAGGAGCCGCTCCTTCAGGGAGTCTGTGCATTAAAGACTCCTGTGACCGGGAAATGACCCTAGCCTCATTATAATAGTGAGATGCACATCCCTGGGTGAAGACTTAAGATGCGAATGAGACGAGCCGCGTGATGTAGGAAGCAGCATGAACAGAGCATGTGAGAGCAATGCGCACGTGCGAGGAAGACTGGTGCGGAATCGCACGACCCACCCTACCAGAAATGACTTCTAGCTCTCCTGGGAGTGTCCCCAATGCTGACTCCAACTCGAGTTTAGCCCTTTAGCCATTGTCCCTCTATAAATGTTAGTGCTCCGGACCAAGATGGGGCAGCTCCCTCCCTCCCTCTCTGAGGTCACCTCCACTCCCATTCTTGAGTGTGCACTTTCCTTTTATAATAAACCTCTTGCTCTGTTGCTCACACAAGAGGCATCCTTATATTATTTTCTGCAACGTGGTCAAGAACTGGGAAGGTCTGAGTAGAGGTCTCCTCTGCTCCTGGAGACCTCTTCAGAGCCCTGTGATGTTGCCAATGGATTGCAGTGTTTCAGTCTCAGGAAGGCTGTATTAAATCTCTATTGGAGACTTGGGATGAAAGTGCAGCTCTGTTCTTTAACCCTGACATGCTATGCATATATTTTGAACTTGGTTGTTTTATCTGTAAATGAGAAAATAGGACCTACCTCATAAGCTGGTTATGGAAATTAGATAACATAAACAGATAGGGAAGCATTCAATAAACTGAATGGAGTAAGCCAGGTCAAGGTCACTGCGAGTCACCCCGATGGCTTTCCCAGCATAAATGGCTCAGCCACAAAGGCGTTCCATGATACTTGCCATTTTAACGTTTAGTAAATAACACATGCACATAGTTTGAAAAATAAAATACAGGCTGAAACTCATCTGAAGTGTTTGGGACCAGAAGTGTTTTGGATTTTGAGATATTTGGATACAGAGAATGAAATATCTTGGGGATTAGACCCAAGTCTAAACATGAAATCTATTTTTGTTTTATGTATACTTTACATGCATAACCTGAAGGTATTTTATACAGTGCTTTTAATAATTTCATGCAAAAAATTTCAAGAATCTCATGGTGTGGATTTTTTTATGTGTGAATGTCATATTGTCACTCAAAAAAGTTTGTATTTTGGAACATTTTGGATGTTGGATTTTTGGATTAGGGATGCTCAACCTGTAATTCTTTTCTTTTTCCTTCCTTCCTTCCTTCCTTCCTTCCTTCCTTCCTTCCTTCCTTCCTTCCTTCCTTTCTTCTTCCTTCCTTCCTTTCTCTGGATATTGAACCCGGTGACATTCTACCTCTGAGCTACACCTCCAGCTCTTTTTTTATTTTTTGTTTTGAAACAGGGTCTCGCTAAGTTGCTGAGCCTTGAACCTGTGATGATCCTCCTGTCTCAGCCTCCCAAGTACTGGGATGACAGGTGTGTACCACCATGCTTATCTTACATACTTTAATATCAAGTAACCAAATAAGACTTTAATGACATTGGGTGCACCATGCCCTTAGTCCAGTTCTGCTCCCAAGAAGGATCTACTTCTAGCTCTCTTGGGAGTGTCCCCAGTGCTGCTGAATGGTACGCTTGGGTCGCCATGGTGATTCATTGGTTTCACACATTGGACATTGGCCTCTTTCTCTTATGTGTAAGGATTCACCTCTTGTTGGTCACTCCTCCATAGTTACCTTCCTTCCACTATTATTATTAGAATTTTTTTTTATGATACTGGGGATTGAACCCAGAGGAATTCTACCTCTGAACTACACCCCCAGCCTTACCTTTTATTTTGAAACTGGGTCTCACTAAGTTGCTAGGATCTCACTAAGTCACTGTGTGTTGGTTTTGATTCTCTTGTCTCAGCCTCCTAAGGACTGGGATTACAGGCATGCACCACTGTGACCAGTTGAGACTTTTCTTAAAATCTGCTGTGCCAAGCCTTTCTCCATCCACCCATTCACCTATCCATTTACCCATTCATCTACCCATCCACCCATCTATTATTCTACCCACTCATCTATTTCTTTCTTTCTTTCTTTCTTTCTTTCTTTCTTTCTTTCTTTCTTCTTTCTTTCTTTCTTTCTTTCTTTCTTTTCTTTTCTTTTCTTTTCTTTTCTTTTCTTTTCTTTCCTTCCTTCCTTCCTTCCTTCCTTCCTTCCTTCCTTCCTTCTTTCCTTCCTTCCTTCTTTCCTTCAATTTTCTGTCTATCCATGATGGTTAATATTATGTGTAAACTTGACTAGACCATGGGAATGCTCAGATAGATACCTGGTTAAGCATTATTCCTGGTTGTGACTGTAAAGGTGTTTCTGGATGACATTAGCATTTGGGTCTGTAGATTAAGTAAAGCAGATATTTCCCTCTCTAATGTGGATGCCATCCAACCCAGTGAAAGCCTAATAGAACAAAAAATGCAGAGGAAGGGAAACTTCTCTGGATCTCTGCCTGATGGCCTAAGCTCAGGCACCAATCTGCCCTTGCCCTTGGTTCTCTTGGTCCTCAGATTCTCAGCCCTGGTTGGAATCTGCACCATGGGCTCTCCAGCTCTCAAGCCTTTAATCTGTGCCACGTACACTCCTGGGTTTCTAGCCTGCATGTGACAAATCATGAGAATCAGCATCCATAATCATGTGAGGTAATTCTTCATAATTAATTACATATTGCCTTATGGTTATAGTGGTTCTGTTCTTTGGAGAATCTTAATCTTCATCCATCCATCCATCCATCCACCCATCTACCTACCTACTGACATACTGGAACTACAGTGTGTGCACAGGTGGGTCACATCACATTATGAGTATTACTCTGATTTGATGGTTTGTGAGCTGGTAATTTTCATTAAGTGATTCCCCAATATTAATAGATGGGGATTTCTTCTTCTGAGCCTGCTAATTTCCCCCAGAGATGACTGTGCCATCTCCCTGGTGGCTGAGGTGGGGAGGTCTGGGTGTCTAGCTTCTCCATCCACAGATGATCAATTCCATAGCATCAGCTCTGCACACTGGACCCATATGTGCCATGCATTTCCAGAAAAAGAGGACGGAGGCTCCTAGCCAGGGGTTAAGACCAAATTGCTACCTGGCATAAGGTAGAGAGGTTTGGATTTCCAGCCAAGTCAGTCACTCTACATGTGATATGTGGGGTGCCCTCTCCAAGTGTCTTTTGGGAGGGAGATCTGTGTCCCTCTCTGAAGCACTCCACTCTGTGGCTTCCTCCCCTCTGCCAACCACTCTTCTCCATACCACCTGTCTGCCAAATGTCAGCTGAAATTGCCTGTCTGCTAGCACTCCCTTCCCCCTTGGCTCTGAGGATTTATGCCTCTTTATTCCTTTAACTTTGGGGAGGTAAGGTCACAGGAGGGAGAAGATGTAAATTTATGTTCTCAGCCCTCTAAGTTGAACAGAAGTCCAAAGTTTCTTCCTGCAGAAAGGTTGTTGAATGATTGGGTTTCAGCTGAAAGATCTTATGGGAAATTGAGATAGAGTGCCTTCAGGTATGAGGTTTGGGGACTTAAGATTTTATCACTCACTGAAAAGTAAAGCCTACCCTTAATCAGATACAATCATATTAGCATTGGCCCATGATTCAGGCAAGGAGAAACCAGCTCACCCCCAGAGAAATAAAATCAGGGGCAAGAACTGGCATGATTTCTCAAGTGGATTGAGTTAACCCACATGCCTGGGACTGTGCTCTCTGATTCTTGCTGCTGATGATGAAGGGGATCCTTCTCATGGTTGTTGGTAAATGTAGGGCATGAAAAGAGCTGGGGAAATTGTGTGGGCAATTAGATATAACATGTTGGATTTCTTGAGGAATAAACGAAAGTGGGTCCAATTGTAATAGTTGGTGAAGCTGCTGGTGAGATGAGGAGGTAGAAGATGGATCCAGTGGCTGATTGGTAGGGAGATGTGCCTCTTAGGGTACTTTCATACTCTGTGTGTAATGTTGGTGACAGGCCCATTGCTTTCTTTTGTCACCGCCATTTTTGGGGTCACAAAGGAAAGAATGGGAGTGTGTGCTGAGTGGAGGGGTACATTAGAGGGTGGCTGATGCAGGAGAGAAAGGTCATCCAGATGCAGTTGGAATGAATGTCATCCAATGAACACAGAACCCATTCGCCTTTGGACAAACAGCGATGGGTTTGGGTAATGGGAAGCCATTCTAAGTTATCATCTAAGGGAGTGCAAATTTAGCATGGTCAAATTATAGAGTCTCTATCATGTGAGTCGTCCTTCGACCATCTTGTCTCAGATCTTGGAGATGTTTTGGTTGCTGGGAGGAATGTTCAGAACAAGTTGGGTGAGTGTGTGTCAAAGTCCTTGACAGCTTTGATGCTGCCTCTGTCTCAGCTGTGGTAAAAGGAAGATTTTCTTACCACCGCAGGGCCTGGGTGGCCAATTCTCCATCGAGGCGCCATTGCTGTGGAGACCAAAGTGGCCTTATTTGCCTGGAAGGAATTTTGGAGGCATGGAGCAGCCTGACCTTGCTTTCGTGGTTCAGTCAGGTGCACGCTTACTCAGCCTTCTTATTGAGCACTTGCACTGTGAGATTAGGCCAGGTGCTGTGAGAGGTGTGGAAATGTGAGAAATGCTCTCATCAGCTTATGTCCCAGTTGGCAAGTCATTTAGAATCTGGAAATATGGTGAATGCTACAAGGCAGTATGCTGTTAAGTAATCGATTGAATGGGGACCCCTGTTTTCCAGAATGTTCTAAAGAACATGGGTACCAAAAGATGTCCCACAAGAAGGATTCCATAGGTGTATAATTTTGGGAATGCTACATAGTCCCTCTCCCTCTATATTGTCCCCAGTGTTAATAAGGATGGACAACTTTGAGAAGTTCTACAGCTATGTGAACTGTGAACTATTGATTAACTTAATTTTATTCAGTGCTTTTGCAACTGGTTTGATTACTGGCTCCTCTTTAGAACAATGCATACTCACATCTGGAGGAAGAGTGGGGCTGGGCAGTGTTCAGGAAATGTGAGTGCACCAGGTCCTGGCTTCTTACGTGGTTCCCACTCTCTTCCTTGGGGGTTCATGGAGCTGGCGTGGCAGGGACATGAACAGGAAAGGAATGTGGGTCCTGAGCTGCGCTGCTGTGTCCACGGCTCCCTTTCTCCCTCCCCTTCACTCCCTTCCCTTCTTTACCTTGCCTTGATTCTCTTTTCCTGCCATCCTCCTCTCCCTCTGCACATATTCAGTAAATAAACATGGAGACAGATCAGGTGGGATGTATTTATCTTCTTAAAAAGACACTCTTGAAAGAAAGACAAAGGAAGGGGGAGCCTAGGGCAAGCAAGGGAGCTTTGCTTTTGAAGTTTGTTTTAGGAATGTCGTAGGCAGAAGAAATGGAACGAATGGGTACTAGGAGAGTAAAGAAATGCAAGTCGGAGTACCTTCCTCCAGTCAGAGTACCTTCCTCAGCATCTAGCCACAGAAAGCCAGTGTTGATTAGCTTTGATTATACCCCAGGCACTGGACTAGATCCTTTCTGCATAATTCTCTTGTAAATTGTCACAAGTCACAGGGCCTAGAACCTGTTTTGGTTCTTTCCACTATCCTATGAGGAGAGATGAAATACAAAGCATGGGTGGATAGATCTGTTTTAGAGGGTAGGGTGACAGTCTTTCCTCTGAGCAGGAAGGGAAGGATCAAAGTTTTCTCTTCCCTTCCTTCCTTCCTTCCTTCCTTCCTTCCTTCTTTCCTTCTTTCCTTCCTTCTTTCCTTTCTTTTTTTCTTTTTGTCTTTCTTTTCATACTGGGGATTGAACCCAGACTTGTTCTACCTCCAAGCTACACCCCAGACCTTTTTATTTTTTTAGTTTTTAAACAGGGTCTTGTTAAGTTACTGAGGGTCTAAGTTGCTGAGGCTGGTCTTGAACCATAGATCCTCCTGTTTCAGTCTCCCAACTACTGGGATTACAGGCATGTGCCACCACATCCAGCTAGGATTGAGGTTTTCGTAGGAGATAAACATACTGAGTTGGGGCTAAAAATTAATCTGAGAGCCAGAGTATTATAGTGTGGGTCTAGAATGTCTCCCCTAAAGCTCATGTGCTTGTCCCCAGTGCAGCGAGGTTCAGAGGTGGGGCATGGCTGGTGGGGCTGGGTCGCTGGGGCCGTGGCCTTGAGGGCTCTATCTGTCCCTGGGCCCCAGCTCTCATTTTCTCTGCTTCTGGTTGCCATGAGTTGAGTGGAATTCCTCCCCCATGCCTTGCTGCCGTGGTTTCTGTCTTGGCGCTAACTGACTACAGACTAAACTTCTGAAACCATGAGACAAATAAAGATTTCCTTCTAAGTTGTTCTTGTTGGGTACTTTGGTCACAACAATGAAACAATGGTCCAAAACATAGAGGTATAGGAATTGTTCAGTTGGCCAAGGAGAGAGAGGTAAGGGCGGGCGGAAGTGTTTGCAAAGGACTGAGACAGGGCGAGATCATTTCTCAGGGAATTTATTTGAAGAAAGTCAATGAAATCAAAAGTTGGTTCTCTAAAAAGGTCAACGAAATTGACAAAGCTTTAGCTGCACTGATCAAGTGCTCTAGCTTGGATCTCGAATGTTCTCCCATTCTGGCTGGAAAGCCCTGTGTGTTATAGGCTTGGTCCCAGAGTGGCGCTATTATGAGGTGGCGGAACCTTTAAAATGTGGGGCCTTGAGGAGGGCATAGGTCATTGGAGGTGTCCCCTTGAAGAGGACTGTGGGACCTGGTCTCCCTCTTGCTCTTTTGTTCACATCCCGGTCATGAGGTAGAAGGTTTTGTTCCATCATATGCTCCCTCTATAACGCTCTGCCTCTCTCTCCTGACAAGATGCTCCAGAACCATGGATCTGTCCATAGATCATGGACAAAAGCCTCCAAAATGGTTAGCCCAAATAAACCTTTTCTCTTTATAAGTTGATTGTCTTAGGCAGTTGTTATAGTAACAGAGATCTACTAACCTACCAAGGAAAAAAGACAGAAGTACCCAAATTACTAAACTCAGGGATGAGGAGGAGTGTTACTCTGACCTTACAGACATACAAAGGATTATAAGTGAATACTATGAACCATTGTATTCCAACAATTAGATAACCTAGATTAAATTTCTAGAAAGACACACATTTCTAAGACGGAACGAAAAAGAAATGGAAAATCTTAATTGACTTATTATAGTAAAAAGATGAAATTGGTAATTTAAAAACTTACCACAATGAAAGGTCCTGACCCACATGATTTCATTGGTTAATTTGACTATACATTCAAGAATTAATATCACCCTTCACAAACTCTTCTGAAAAACAGAGGAGGAAGGAATACTTCTTAACTCATTCTATGAGGCCAGTATTACCGTAATACCCCAAACAATGAAATCAAATGCAAAGTAAAGTCTAATATCTTATGAATATAGATACAGAAATCCTCAACAAAATACCGGCAAACTGAATCCAGGCCTATAGTAAAAGGATTATACCAAGTAGGATTTATCCTAGGCTTAATGTCCAGAAATAAATCAATGTAATAAGAATATTAATAGAATGAAAGATGAAACAATATGATCATCACAATAGACACAGAAAAGCAATTGGCAAAATTCAATGCCTTTTGATAAAAAGAGCTCAACAAGCCAGGAACGGAGGGAGGCTTCCTGAACTTGACGCATTGATGCGAGCGTCTATGAAAACCATTAGCTAGTGTTGTACCTCATGGTGAAAAACTTGGCACCTGACATCAGGAATCAGATGATAGTGCACACTCTCACTGCATCTACTTAACCTTGTACTGGAGGAAATTAATGTACAGCCTGGGAAATTAATAAAGAATATGAAACAAAAGGCAGTAATATTGGAAAAGAAGAAATAAACCATCTCTATTCATAGACAATAGCATCTTATATATAGAATATTGCAAGGGGCCCACTAAAAATTATTGGAACTAATAAAAAGTTCAGCAAGCTTACAGGATACAAAATTAATAGACAAAAATCAGTTCTATTTCTGAATACTAGCAGTAAACTTGATTACATAAAAATTAACAAAGAGATCGCATTGAAGAGGATTTCTTCAAGACACCAAAAAGTCGCTGGGCGTGGTGGCGCACGCTTGTAATCCCAGTACTTTGGGAGGTGGAGATTGGAGGATCCGGGTTCTCGGCCAGCCTCAGCACTCTCTCTCTCTCCCCCTATCTCTCTCTCTCTCTCTCTCTTTCTCTACTTAGTGAGGCCCTCCGCAACTTCGTGAGACCCAGTTTCAAAATAAAGTGTAAAAAATAGGGCTGGGGGTGTAGCGTGGAGGTAGAACGCCCCTGGGTTCAATTCCCGGTACCGCAAAAACAAAACAAAACAAAACAAAACAAAACAAAACAAAAAGTCAATCCATGGAACAGGAAAGCATCATTGTAAATCATATATCTGGTAAGAGGCTTGGATTCAGAATATATAAAGAACTCTTGCAATTTAATAACAAAGACAAGTGACTCAACAACAAAAGGGCGAAGATTTGGATAATTCTCCAGAGAAGATATACGAATGGCAATACATGTATGAAACATGCTCCACATCATTAGTAATAAGGAAAATGCAAGTCTGAACCACAGTGAGATTTCATTTCACACTGGGATGACTATAATAAAAGTGACAGATGATAACGTTGTCCAGAGTGTGGATTAAGTGGGACCCGTCCACCCCTGGGGGGATGTAAGATTGTGTGGTCTCATGGGAGGATGGTTCAGCAGCTCCTCAGGTTACCAGATGACCTAGTAATTCCACTCCTATGTAAAAGAAATGGAAACAGATCCACCTAAAAACTAGTACATGACTGTTCACAGAAGTATTGTTCAGAGCAGCCCAAATGTGGAAACAATAGAAATGCTCATTGACAGATGAATGGATAAACAGCATACGGTATATCCATAAAATGGAATATTATTTGGCAATAAAAAGAAGTGAAGTACTGATAAACAATACAACATAGATGGATGCTGAAACTATGCTAAGTGAAAGATGCAGTCACCAAAGGACACATATTGAATAAAGCTATTTATCTAACATTTCATGAATAGGCAAATCTACAGAAACAGAAAGTAGCTTGGATGTTGCCAGTGGGTAGAGGAAGTGTGGGAGATGGAATGGGGCTGTGAGGTTTAAATGTGTCCCCCAAATTCATGTGCTGGAAACTTAATCCCCAGTGCCATAGGTCTGAGGATGGTGATTAGTGTCACATCATGTCATGGGAATGGGTCAGTGTTGAGAGAGTGGGCTCTTTATGAGAGCAGGCTCTCTGCCCCTTCTGCCTTACACCATGTGAGGGCAGCAAGGAGGCCCTGGACAATGGCCGATCCTTTGAATCTGGACTTCTCAGTTTCCAGAGCTGTGAGGACAAAATCTCTCTGTGTTACTAAGTTGCCATCTCAGGAATTCTGCTATAGCTGCACAAAGTGGACCAAGACTAGGAGTGACTGCCAGTAGATATGGATGGGGCTTTCTCTTTGGACAGATGAGAATGTTCTAAAATTACACAGTGGTGATGGTCACACAACCCTATGAATATAATAAAAAAATAGAATTGTATGCTTTTCCCCTTATTTTTACTGTGCATGTTTGTATGTATTTAAGGACTTTTATGTTGCTCCTGTTGTGGGCAATGTGTTGCAATGGACTTGACAGATATCTCTACACGGTGGTAGTTCCATCTCTTTTGGGTGTACACCGGGCAGAAAACTTGCTTTGTCTCATGGTGGTTCTGCTTTTAATTTCTTTTTTCTTTTTTTTTTTTTTTTGCGGTACCGGGGATTGAACGCAGGGGCGTTCTACCTCCAAGCTACACCCCCGGCCCTATTTTGTATACTTTATTCTGAAACTGGGTCTCACGAAGTTGCGGAGGGCCTCACTAAGGAGAGAGAGAGAGAAAGAGAGAGAGGCAGGGGGAGAGAGAGCGAGAGAGCTGAGGCTGGCCGCGAACCTGGATCCTCCAGTCTCCGCCTCCCAAAGTACTGGGATTACAAGCGTGCGCCACCACGCCCGGCTGCTTTTAATTTCTTTAGGGACCTTCATGATGTCTTCCATGATAGACGCATCAATCTCCATCCCCGCCAACAGTGTCCAGGTGTCCCCTTACCTCCACACCCTGGATGACACGTGTCATCTCTTTTCCATAGAAGCCATCCTTACAGGTGTGAAGTGACATCTTATTGTGGGTCTCACTTGCATTTCCCTGATGATTAGTCATGAGAATCTTTTTATATATCTATTGGCCATTTTATGTCTTTGGGAAAATGTCTACTCAGGTCATTTCTCCATTTTGAAAATTGGGCAATTTACTTATTTTTTCTTTTTTTGCTATTCGGTTGTTTGAGTTCTTTGTATAGTTTGAATATTAACCACTTAGCTGACCTATGATTCATAAATATTTCCTCCCACCCTGTGGGCTGCCTTTCAATTCACTGATCCCTTTCCTGTGAAGAGGCTTTTTTAGTTCGATGTAGCACCACTTGTTTAGTTTTGATTTTGTTGTCTGTATTTTTGGGTTTGTGTTAAAAAAATCATCATCGTCAGGGCTAAGCTTTTCTTTTATGTTTTCTTCTAGGAATTTTATGGTTTTAGGTCTCAGGTTCAGAACGTTAAGCCGTCGTCTTAGTCCGCATTCTCACAGCTATAATCCCAAGACCTGACCGCATAACTCAGAGGAAGGAAGATTTATTTGCTTACAGTATCCTTAGAGATTTTGGGGTTCAGTCCATGTGAAGCTGGGAACTGCGGATCTCAGGGTATGGCGGTGGGAAGTAGAGAGAGGGAAAGTGTAAATCTTCACTCTCACATCATGGAGGCTGGAAGCAAGAGAGTGAGGGGAGGAGGAACCATATATAATCCCCAAGGCTGCAGCCCCAGGGACCCACCTTCTCCAGCCACACCCTATCAGCCCAGGCCACCACCAAGATAAATCCATTACGATGGATTTGTATATTGCTGAGATTACAACCAAGCCCTGCATTGTATTTTCAAACCATTACAGCCTTTTTGAGTTGATTTTTGTGACTGGCATTAATAGGGTCCATTGTTTCTTGGCCTTTTGCCTAAGATCAAGTGTAGTATCTGTTCTTATCAGTTTAATATCTGATATGTTCTCTATCTGAGGACAATACATTAAATGGATTTTTGGAGCTGCAAGATGGAACGGGAGCTTGTTCCATCCATGACACACATCAGCCTGGTATTACTTCCAGGAAAGGTGCACCCTGCTTGGGGGATATAAGAGAAAAGATAGGGTCCAGTTTCATTTTTTGCATGTGGATACCCAGTTTTCCTAGAATCATTTATTGAAAGGACTATCCCTTCCCCATTGTGCTTTCTTGGTATTGTTGAAGGTTACTTGACTGCATTTTGGGGTTTAATTCTGTTCCCTTGGTTCATGTGTCTGTTTTATGCTGAGATCATATTGTTTGGTTACTATTGCTTTGTAATATAATTTGAAATCTGGAAGTGATGATACCTGTAACTTTATTTTTCTCAAAATTGTTTTGGCTACTTTTTTTTAAAGGTTCCATACAAATTTATGTCTTTTTATATTTATATAAGAAAGTCATTGGAATTTTGATAGAGATTGATTTGAAGATGTCCGTCATATGGGCATTTTAATAATATTATTTCTTCCAATCTTTGAAAGTGGGATACCTCTACATTTATTTTTTGCCATTTTCAATTTCTTTCCATAATTCCTCATAATTTTCAGTGCACCAATCTTTTGCTTCTTGATTAAATTAATTCTTAGGTATTTTATTCTTTTTGATACTATTGTAAATGGGACTGTTTTCTTCTTTCATATTTTGATAGATGATTGTTATTGGTATAAAGAAATGCACCTTGTCTTTGTATGTTGATTTTGTACACTGCAAATTTGCTGAATTCATTTATTCATTCTAACAGTGCTTTTGTGGAGTCTGTAGGATTTTCTGCATAGAAGATCATGCCATCTGCAAACAGGGATCATTTTTCTTCTTCCTTTCTGACTGCCTTTTGTTTCTTTTGCTTGTCTGATTGTTCTTGCTAGTACTTCTAGTACCGCGTCAAATAGATATGGTGAGGATGGGCATCTTTGCCTTGTACCAAATGCTAGAGGAAAAGCACTCAGTGTCCCCTAGTTATTACGATACTCTACACTTCCAATGATGAATTGGAAGTGTACATCTCAATGAATTCCTTCACTCATCGGTATGGTCTAGCCCAGTCTCACTCAGCAGCCTCATTTCTTCTCCTTCCCCACGCACGCTTTTCCCTCTAGCCTTAGTGACCACTTCCTGGTTCTCACAGTATGTGCTCCCTATGCAGAGCCTTCATATGTGTAGTTTTCTGTGCTTAGACAGCTCTGTTCTCATCTTCTCTACCTCTCCCCATCCACATCCTGAGTTAATCTGACTCACCTGCAGGCCTGTCTCATGTGATCCTCCATCTCTACCTTCCTTACACTTGTGTGCAGGCTCTACCACACTCACACCCCCCAATGAGGCCCGTGAGCCCAGCAGAGGAGCATTGTGATCTTCCACTGGGCGCCATCAGGTGCTGGTTTGATGGCGGAGAGTCCCGCTGCTGTGTGTGATGTGGCAGGCCTGCACAGGGCCATCCGCTGACAAACCAACCTGCATTTTTGGTGCTGGTTGTTCTTCATGCATCCTAATAGTCTCTCTAGGACTAGGAGAGCAGCCTCCTATTGCTAGCAAAACATATTCAGTGTTATCTGTGCCCTTTCAGTAACTTTGTAAACTTAGATAGGTTTTAGTTTTTTCTTCTATAGCATAAAGCATTTATTTCTTTCATTAACTGGCTCTCATTTGTTATGAAATCTTCCCTTCCCAGTGCTTTACTTACGTGAGGGATTGTGATATTAGAAGCCTGGAGTCAGGTCCTGCATTCTATCATGGTGATATTACCTGCAACGTTACAACCCTCTCTGTCTGCATGGTGTGCCCCTGTATACATTCTTCCCTCTCATTGTGGTTCAGTTCAAAGAGGATGTCAGGTAGTTTAATATCTTCAAATGATGGGATTCTACAAAAGGGGAAGTATTAATTTAATAACATGGGAATAATGTATACGGTTGTTGTGTTTAAAGTTCACACATCATTGAACGTTAGTACATTTTTTTTTAATGGGGTTGCTTAGAATACAACCCTCTAAAACATGGTTTGATATGTAGGAGAGTCTACCAGTTGACCACATGGCAGGTGGCATGCCGGGCAGCTCACAGGACATCGAGGGCCTTGCGTTCTCCTGTCTGGAGGTTCCGAGTCACTCACTGGTGGTGTGCAGTGACAGAACCAGACAGGGCTGGGTGTGTCTGGTGGAAGAGTCTCTGACAGCCTGTATTTACTCGTTGGACGTATATGCACATCTTCCTCGGCACTCATTTAGCTGACAGTCTGGGAAATGTCAGTGTTCTAATTAACTCCAGCCAGGGAAGGCTGCGCAGCAATCTGACGTCCCTTTGATTGATACGGCTGCAATTAGCGCTCAGCTCTCTCTCGCACGCTGGAGTAGAGAGGGGAGGAAGAGGCGGCACCAGCCCTGTGTGGGGCAGAACGTTGCTTCTCACATACACATATAGTTGGAAGGGAGCGTGTGGGGTGAGACGCCTCAGGCTTTATCCCAACTTCCCTACACCCCAATCCAAGGAGCTTATTCCTTTTGTTGTAATAAAAAAAGAAATGCACATTATCCTTTGGTTTTGTAACTATTGCCCTTTTGAGGGGTTTTGAGGACTTTGAAGGTTATTATGTGAAATCCAATTGATTTTCCTCCTTCGACTTATGAAAGTTATTGACAGGAGGACCCTTATTTATTTACCTGAAATAGCAAACTGGTAAATACCATGTCTAAAATCATGTGATCAAAATGACAGGAATAAGGCTACAATCAAGAGTTTTGGAGACTCTGTGTAGAAGTTGAGGCACCCAATAAAAATTCTTCAGCAGAATCCAACAGAGCAAAATTCTTTGAACCCTGAGTCTGTGCCAGGAACTATGGTGATGTTGGACATGGCAAAGACAACTAAGGCATTGTTGTCTAACCTCAAGGAGGCAGGAGGTGCTTGGTGAAGAGAACGAGGCACACAGACTAACCCAGCCCAGGTAAGCCCCCTTGACAGCGTGGGGAAGGAGCGGCTCATTCGCAGGGGGAAAGCAGGGGCATTCCAAAAGAATCAGCCCCTGAGTTGGTCTCCAATCCAGGAGAGTCATTCAATAAATGAAGAACTAGGGCAAGGGCTTTCAGGCTGAGCATGACCCCAAGAACTTACGGGTGTGCTTGGATGAGAGATGGGGTGCGTGCTGCAGAGAGCTTGGGAGACGCTGTGGCGGGGAGGGGGTGTAACACTGGTGGGATGGGCCAGGTTGCACAGGACCTGGGAGGCCCTGGCTTGGAGCTTTGTTTCATTTTCTGACAGTGATGGTAGGGAGCCATGGCAGGATTTTGGTAGTGGGAATATTAGCTGATCTATGAGTTAGGCAGATAACCTTGTCCCTGGCCGAACGTGAAGAGCCTGGAGTCCAGAACCATCAGGACATCAGGTCAGGCTGATCGGTATGCTGGTGGACCTGTTTGGCTAGGCTGACATGGAAGGGTCAAGGAGTCTTCTCAGTCAGTCTTGCTATGGGAACCTCCCCTCCTTCAGCCCCTGAACTCTATTACAGATAAAGGCGCTTGTAGCCCCAGTCCTCAGATGGCAGAGTTCCAGTTAATTCCAGAGAAAGAGGACCGAGCCTAGAGAACGTTGAGCAGGTTCTGGTTCTGAAAGTCAGCACACTATCTCACAGTCCCTGAGGAACCAGGTGCTACCCCAACACTCATCCCAGGGTCTGGATGGAACCTGCCCAGGGGCAACTTCAAACTCCCGCTTTTGTAGGTGTGGAAAAGCACGGGTGAGCACGGTGCTATTTTCAAAGTTCTGATGGTTCATTTATGTGTTGGCTTGACAGGGTGCCCAGAGAGGGGGCTGACATTTCTGGGCTTTGCTGGAGGGGTCTAGCACTTGAGTGGGTGGCCTGAGTAAAGCAAGTGATCCTCCCTAATGCGGGTGGGCATCGTCTAACCCGCTGAGGCCTCAATAGAACAAAAGGGCACAGTGAGGAGGCACCGCCTGGCTCTCAGCAGACTCTGGCCTCCTGCCTTGGCCCCACCCCACTGCTCCTCCTCTGCCTCCTGGGCTCCAGCTTGCTGACACAGGTCTTGGCTTGCTCAACCTGCAGGGTCACACAGGTCAGTTTCTCAGAGTAAAGCAATCGATTGATCAATCTCTTCTATTAGTATGCTTCTCTGGAGAACCTGGACTAATGCAGAAGTGTTAATTTCCTATTGGAAAATATTAATAACTTCACTATTTTTACATAAATAACACACGCACATAGAACAATCAAGCAGCATAGATGGGAACAGAGGTGATAGCCAAAAACATTGCTTAATACCCAAAGTCTCCTAAAGTATCATTCTAAGGCCACACAAAGTACTATGAAACACTCAATAAGAAAAGGAGTTATTAGTCAGGCATGGTAGCACACGCCTGTAATCCCAGTGCTTGGGAAGCTGAAACAGGAGGATTGCAGGTTCGAGGCCAGTCTCAGCAACTTAGCAAGACCCTGTTTCAAAATAAAAAGAATAAAACAGGGCTGGGGGATGTAGCTTGGAGGTAGAATGCCCCTGGGTCCAATCCCCAGTACCAAATAAATGAATAAATAAATAAAAATAAAAGAAGAAGAAAAAGAAAAGCAAGTATTGTATTGACTCCTTTCCTCATGTCTCCTCTGATTTTCATATTTGTTATATCATTGTTTTAACATTATTAATTTTTTGATATTTGCAGATTTTCCACATTTGTTTAATATCATATTACTAGATGTGATAACGTCAGCAATATAAATTAATAGTCTCATGAGTCTTTTAAGGATTGTAAAGATAGTAATTTCCTCTTCATTTTCAGGGCAATTGATTCTTTCTATTTTACTTTTAATTTGAAAGGAGTTTACTTCTTATGATCGGGCCTCAGGGGCAAGATATGCCAGTGGAACTCATAAGCTAGATTTTGTGTTTGATTTATTAATCCGTCTCTTTTTCATACACATACACACACATGTAGTCACGTGCCATAGACCAACTTTCCTGTGAGAATGGCCCACATATAACAGTGGGCCCAGGAGGCTGTAGTGGAGTTGAGAATTTCCTATCATGTATGATGGTTCAGCCATCGGTAACATTACAGCACAGCCCACGACGCGCACGTGCTCCTGGAGATTCTGTGTAAATGAACCTACTGTGCTGCTGGGCATATGGATGGATAGAGAGCACAATTACGCAGACTGTGTTATACTTGAAGATGGTCGTGAGCGGCTGTGCTACTGAACTACGTATTTACTGTACGATTGGTCTTATTAAGTTGTGGTGTACTCCTTCTACTTAAAAAACAGCTTACTGTCAAACGATGTGCCCTGTTCTGCCGGCAGCAGCCTCGTGCATCTTGTGCTGACTGCATCTCTCGATGGTATGATGAGGCCAGGTCGCCTGATTGCCCCATCCCCTCTAGGTGTACAGAAGTACATGCTCTGGTGTCTGCTTGGTACAGAAGCCTCCCACGATGCATTTCTCAGAAGGCACCCCGTTGCTAAGCAACGTGCAACTGTGTGTTTGGTATTTCCTCTGAAATACTTTCCCAAGTCCCATGTGATTTCCTTGGATAATTTAGTAAGATCATTTACGTCTCCATGCCGTTCATCATTTCTTGGAGTGCAAGGTTGCCCAGAGGAAGTATATCTACCCAATTTTGGGAGCCTTTGTAGTTATTTGAGGAGAAATAATAAGCAAATGTCAACTTTGGCCATAATCGATTAGGAATGAAACTGCTACTTTCGCTGGAAAGCATCAAAGGTCGCAAATGGAATTTTACGTTTTAATTCTAACAAAAATGTTAAAATTTAGAAGAAAAACATTTCTCACAATAAGACACAATAATATTTCAGTAGATTATTTCTAAATCTTCTAACAGTCTGGAAGCACAACACCTATGGTGCAGGGTAGGAGAGAGTCCAGCTGTGAATGGTGAAGGAAATGAACTGACTGTCTTCCTCCAGCAGCAAGTCAAAGGTAGATGTCATACAGCTGGTGTATATGCAATGCCTTCCTGGACCTACCTCAAGGTTTCAATGTGGCTGCTACAACCTCAGCCATCTTGTCTGTATCCCAGGAAGAAATAAGAGGGTAGGACACAGAGAGCAAAGGGGTATTCCAGAAGACCTATACCTTCTTAGGAAAGTATGAGCCTTAATCACCCAACTTTTAGTCATGTCACTTTGTCCAGAACAGCGACTTGAGACTCTATTCCTGGCTTATTCCGAGCTGGAAAGATGGATAGAGAAAAGGGACTTGTGGGTGGTAGGGTTGTCAGTTACTTATTATGCCAATTTTCCAAGTGAGAAGACCATACTTCAGGAAGGTGACAATTTGTTCAGTGGGTAAAGGTTAGCCTTGAAGCAACCACAGGCTGTCTAGCTTCAGACTTCTTTTCTGTGATGTCTTGCTAGTTTCAGGACAGTCCCATTCTAGAATCTCCATTGTATTTTCTGGGACAACATAGTTGACCTAATTTTAGAGGCCTCTAAATGAACTTTTCTTTAGACAAAGACATAGTAACTTAGCAGGATTCACATAAAAAAGAACAATAGCAATATATCGAATTATAGAACATGGTTGAAAAATAGTCTCCAAGCATTATCTCCAAGTCTGTGGTCTTTATCTGTCATAAAGAACCAGAGTTCAGCTGAGTTTGGTGGCCCACGCCTGTTATCCCAGTACTTGGGAGGCTGAGATAGGAGGAATGCAGGTTTAAGGTCAGCCTCAGCAACTCAGTGAGACCTTCAGCAACTTAGTGAGACGCTGTTTCAAAATAAAATATAAAATAGGACTGAGGGTGTAGCTCAGAGGTAGAATATCCCTGGGTTGAATCTCCAGTACCAAAACAAATAAACAAACAAGCAAACATACAAACCAAGAGAACCAGCGTTCTCTTCTCCCTGGTGACAATTTTTGTCAGTGCATCTTCTCTCAATGTCGTTTCTACCCTGCAGCTTTTGTTGAAGCGGTGTTATCAGAAGACGTGTATGGGTTCATTTCCTGCACGTGGCTGTGTCTGTCTGAGGGGAGGAGAGGGATGGTCCTGTAGCTCCAGGTGTGTGTGCAAAGCTGGTTTTCAGGATGGCCCCAACTCTCCACTCTACCTGGTTCATGTTTTGACAATGTTACTCGCAGCTCTTCCCAGCAAGCCGGGGAGTCTATTTCACCACATGGAATCTGGGCGGGCCTGAAGACTTGCTTTATCAATAGCAACGATGAGGGGGGCTCTCTGCAGTCCTGAGCCCAGGCCTCAGGAAGCCTCTGCTGCTCTCCTGCCCCCCGCCCCGCTTCCACCCTAAGAGCAAGCCCAGGCTGGCCTGTGGGAGGCAAGAGGCCAGGCACAGAACCAAAGACCTCCGTGGTTGTCAGGAAAGGATGCTAAAGTTCATCTAGTGTTTTTTTTTTTCTATAGCTCTTGAGATAATCATGTTCTTTGTCCTTCGTTCTGCAAATATGGTGAATCACAGTTGTTAACTTGTACGTGTTGAACCATCTCAGGGATAAATCCCAATCAATCATGGTGAATAATTTTAGCCCTAATAGATCAGTCAATATTTTCATTACAGAGCATTTTTACTGTCTTCTTATTCTTTTAAAAATGGACACAATCGCCGGACGTGGTGGCGCACGCTTGTAATCCCAGTACTTTGGGAGGTGGAGACTGGAGGATCCGGGTTCGTGGCCAGCCTCAGCGCTCTCGCTCTCTCTCTCTCTGTCTCTGTCTCTCTCTCTCTCTCTCTCTCTCTCTCCTTAGTGAGGCCCTCTGCAACTTCGTGAGACCCAGTTTCAAAATAAAGTATAAAAAATAGGGCCGGAGGCGTAGCACGGAGGTAGAACGCCCCTGCGTTCAATCCCCAGTACCGCAAAAAAAAAAAAAAATGGACACAATCAGTTTTTAAAATTCCTTTAGAATCACCCTACTGTTGGAAGCTTCCAGTGTAGAGATTCCCAGATCCATAGGATTCCACGCCATTGTCTGTTACGTCTACAGAAGAAATGTGTAGATTAAGGTTGCAAGGGTCCAGGCATAGTGGCACATGCCTATAATCCCAGTACTTGGGAGGCTGAGACAGGAAGATCGCAGGTTCGAGGCCAGCCTCAGCAAGTTAGCAAGACTCTGTTTCAAAATAAAACAAAAAAATAGTGCTGGGGTGTAACTCAGAGGTAGAATGTGTCTGGGTTCAATCCCCAGTACCACACACACACACACACACACAAAAAGATTGAGAAGAAATACACCAATCAATTTCAAGCACAGAAACCAAGAGCACAGGAGGGAATAATTTTAATGCCAATGTAGACCGAACCTCAACGTGTTAATCTAGACAAGGAAGGTTATTTTGTTAATAGGATTTATAAACTACATAACAATTACAGACACTTGTGTGATCCATGGTATATTAACAAGATATCAAAATAAGAAAATGTTAGAAGTAGTAGGCAAAATTATACAGGATTAGAATCAGCAGGTTTCACCTCTTTCTCTCTGTCTTTGACAAGCTGGTAAAATATAGGAAGTGGACATAGAGATTCTAAACAGCATTATGAATCATAATAAGAATTATTGTTTATATTTATTATAATATACCATTTAAAATTAAAGTATTTTGTAGAATAATATTTGAGAAATTGATCATGTGGGGCTTTATTACAGATCACAAACCTCAAATATATGGAACATTTTGACTGGAGCAAATCGGGTGTTTAATTGGCGAGGTGTCTTTTTAGACATCAGCTCATAAGACTTTATGATTCCCTGGGCGTAGGAAGAAGGGACCGACCGAAGTCACAGAAGCGTCTAGAAGGGTCTGGGTGGAGATGTGGGCATGGATCTGGGGATAGGGACATGAGGGAGTTGAAGAAAGGAAGAGAAAGTTCCCATTGAACAACAACAAAACAAAAACAAAATAAACACCAACCTCCAACCCAACCCCAAGCAAAAAAGCAAACCCAAACTCACAAGGCTCAGAAAAACTAAAAAATGTTATTTATAAGCAGCAGACACTTAACACCTCACACAAACACATCCACGGCCCTTTGCCTCATCAATGGCAAAGTTTAATCGCAGGCTTTGAAAGACTGTTTAAATGAGAGAAATTGATAAAAGGTGTGAACATTAGCCACATCCCCTTGGCCTCACAGGAAATTATATATTAAAATTTCAAAGCTCTTTCTTTGTCCTTCCATGGTGCTGCTGGGCTCTGCTCCTCCGTGGCAGTCTTGCAGGCTGTTCCCAGCTCTTCCGAGCTGCGCAAAGGTACTGTTGGGTTTGCAGAGCTGCAGGTTGAAGGCAGGAGACTGGGCCAGCGAACGGCCATCATTTGCCAACTATGGTGGCCGCTGCTGTGCCTGGGGCGGTAACTAGAGGGCACCTGTGTTGGCATGGCCCCGCTGCTGCCCACTAAGCAGAATTAGCCCAGCTCTGGGACCCCACCTTCCAGGATCATGGGGACAGAGTCCTGGCCTGATCTACATTTCTAAATATTCACTTACAAAATGTAACCCTGTTTTTATTTAAGTAAGTTCCAATGCCAGCAAGGAGTGTGGATCCAGTAGGCCAAGACCAGAATAGGATGAGCCAGCCCTGGGCGGATGTGCACGAGCTGTGCACTCGAGGCAGAAAGGAACCAGGTGTGGAGCCTCGTGGGCTCTCCTGAGCAGACCCTGGCAACCTTGCCTGCTCCTCGGCTCCAAATGAGCGTTGCCGCGGGGAGAGCTCAGCACGTGATAGCATCTCGTCTGGCTTTTCAAAGCACAGAGACATTCTGTTTTTGTAAAATGACCTACTTTTAAAAAATGTTGGGTCTGTTTAAAAATTAGCATGTGGTTTTAAGAAACATGTCTGTGTGCTGGACACAGCTCAAAGGTCCAGTTGGAGGTCTGTCTTCTGGCCTACAAGAATCCAGGATGCCACAGTGCCATTCTTCTCTTAATTTCATAATTATTTTGGGACACTGGGTGAGCGACCCCAACTCTTTAACCTTCTGTTTCCTCTAAGGTAGAAAGAAGGTATTTGTTGCTTCCACTGAGGACCTTTACTCTCCCATCCTGGGCATCTGAGATGCAGTCCTCAGTTGAACCCTCTTCGTTCTGCATTCAAGCCCTTGTTTCTCGGAGTTCTCTCTCTCTCTTTCTCTCTTTCTCGCTCTCTCTTTCTTTTATTGGTGCATTGTAATCATACATCTTGATGCAGTTCAGGGTGATAGCGGCATACATGCACACAGCACTCCTTGAGCCCTCCCCCAGTTCCCACCCCACTCCCTCCCCCCCACCTTCCCATGCTCAACACAGCAATTGGCTTTGATTGGTTTGTGTATGTATATCATGTCCATTGAGGTGTTTCCCTCTTCAAGTCTTCCTCCTCCCTCCCATCTCCCTCTGTTAGGTCCCCTCCTGCATTCCACTAAGGTTTCTCTTCCTTTGTCTGGAGTCCCTCCTGCGTCCCAGTTTCTCCCTAGCTTCTGCATATGAGAGAGAACATCTGGCCTTTCACTTTTTGTGATGGACTAATCCCGCATAATATTCTCCAGTTCCATCCATTTCCCTGCAAATGGCATAATTTTGTTCTTCTTTATGGCTGTGTAGAATTCCAGTATGTATATATTCCATAATTTTGTAACCCATTCATCTATTAATGGACATCTTGGCTGGTTCCATAGTTTGGCAACTGTGAATTGTGCTGCTATAAACATAGATACGCATGCATTACTCTGGTAGTCTAGTTTCAGTTCTTTTGGGTAGATACCCAGGAATGGTATAGCTGGGTCATACGATAGGCTCATTTCCATTCTTCTGAGGACCCTCCACACGGTTTTCCAAAGTGGTTGCACTAACTCGAAATCCCACCAACAGTGTATCGGAGTTCCTACTTCTCCACATCCTCGCCAGCATTTATTATTGTGTGTTTAATGGTTGCCATTCTAATTGGGGTTAGGTGGGATCTCAAGGTAGTTTTGACTTGCATCTCTCTGATTGCTAATGATATTGAACATTTTTTCATGTATTTATTGGTCATTTGTATTTTTTCTTTTGTGACATGTCTATTTAGTTCATTTGCCCATTTTTTGATTGGATTATTTGGGGGGATTTTTGGCAGTGCATTTCTTGAGTTCTTTGTACATTCTAGCTTTAGTCCTCTATCAGAGGAGTAGCTGGCAAAGATCTTCTCCCACTCTGTCAGCTGTCTCTTGAAGTTCTCGATAGTTTCCTTTGCTGTACAGAAGCTCTTTAGTTTAATGCAACCCCACGTATTAATCCTCGTTTTAATTTCTTGTGCCTTTGGGGTCTTGTTGAGGAAGTTTCACCGCTGTCCACCCACTGTCTGGGATATTGTGACTCCAAAGTCACACATAGGTCCACTTATTATTTCCTTCACTTCCAAAGTGCAGTCCCACGCCTCATGAACTCCAATTCTTGGATTCTCCCGAGGCTACCCACTTTTCTTGAACCTGCCCACGTGACTTCCATTTGAGGGTCAGCTGTGTATTTCCCAATTTCCAACTGGTGTCCCCGCTTCCAGTCTCGTTGTACTCCAGTCTGTTCCTCTTCCTGTTTCCAGAGCCATCTTCCTAACATGAGCATTTGGCCAAGACTTCTCAACATTCCGATCACAGAATGCTCCTTCAAGGTCAAGTTGTAACCTTAGCACCCAACAGGGCTACTTCCTGACGCACAGCCACAAGGGAGGAATGAATGACAAATGAACACAGGAATTCTTTGCTAAATCTTATATTTTATATACATATATTATCTACCTTTGAACACTGATTCTATTATCAATTCAAGACTTTGATGGAAATTGGGTTTTGGATCAGAGAATATTTTAGAGTTCTTAGTCAAAATTTAAAAAAAAAGCGCTCTTGGGTCTAGTTTGTGTTGATTATGTAACTCAACACTTGAAAAATACAAGTTTTGTCTCTGTGCACAATTAAGTTAAAAAGTAAAGGACTATGTATTAATGGCATAATCTGTGTTTTTATCACACGATAAAAACATGGCTTCATGAACAATCTAGGTGTGTTCTTCTTTGTATGAAATTTCCATTCCTTAATGGGTGGGTACAAATCAGGGTGTTTCTGTTTTGATGACATTTGGAAATAAGTGACTTGTTATTTGGAATAGGTGTATAATGAAATCCGTTATTGCAAGAATGGTGAATCTCTGATTTCTCTATCTGGGGATAATTCATGAGTTGTAGTTCCTTAAGGGGCATGAGGCGTGTACACTCCACCAAGCCCAGGCCCTTTCCTGGAGGAGCTCGCGGCAGCTGCCCTCCCGCAGGTAGGCCATTCCTCCTGCTCTTAGGCCAGGTGTAGGGAGCTGGAGAGGCGAGTGTCTTATTGCTAATGTAACGGTTCTCTCATTGGCGAGTGCAATTCCCCATAATGTCCACCTTAGTGCCTTGAAATGTCACAGAAAATGTGCAGTGAGGCCCTGAGAAGTAGCCTCTCAGACTAATTACAGCTTCCACTGATGAATTCACTTAACTTTGACCCAGGAAGAAAAGTCATAAATTCTCCAACCTGAGTAGAAGGAGGTAGACCGTGCCGGGGTGGAGAGTTACTTATTTATTTATTTCTCAGAGCTTTTTGTCTCTGCAAACACAATCTTGTCAGGATTATTTGCAGGTTATTTGTCTAGAGTCCAAAGGCAAGTGACTTTGTTTAATTTGTGGATTTACATGCCATTTCTATAAAATAATCTCGCTTTAAAAATGGATAAAATAGATTGTAGTAAGTCAGAAAGAAAATATTGGTTTTAGTTCCCTTTGTAATCCAGGTAGATTAATCCAAGCCTGGTTGGAAAGGGACTGAGCTGTGTCTTGAAAGAAAAACAGGAGAAGTTGTGACTGTCTGTGCCACAGGAAAGTCACAAGGCGCGCCAGGCCTGAGCTGCAGGTATAGGAGAGGAGGGCCGGCCGGGTCTCAGGCCGCCTGATCCGGGGAAGCTCTGTCAGAAGGGCCACCGCGGATGGAATCACAAGGGTCAGGCGCTGGCTGAGGGTTAGGGGCCCTGCAGGTGAAGTAACCCTTTCAAATCTTGGTCTCTTAGCTGGGAAACAGGGGTAAAGACTCACAGGCTACTGTGAGAATCAAACGAGATGAGGTCTATGAAATGTTTTGTGTGTGGGGGGGGCACTGGGGATTGAACCCAGAGTTATTCTACCTCTGAGCTACACCTTTGAAACAGGGTCTCCTTAGATTGATGAGAGTCTCACTACTTGCTGAGTCTGTCCTCGAATCTATAATCCTCCTGTCTCAGCCTGGGATTCCAGGTGTGTGCCACCATGCCCAGCTTGTGAAGTGCTTTTGAAGACTGGAAATGCCTCACATGTAGGGAATCGAGACAGTTTTACTATGGTTCTATTTCTTTATTAATTGGTTTTTTCTCTTAGTGCATTGTAATCATACATCTTGATGGGTTTCAGGGTGGTAGAAGTATACATGCACACATCGGTCAATTAGCCCTCTCCCAATTCCAACCCCCATTCCCTCCCCCTTCCCTCCTTCCCAAACCCACCCTGCAGAGTCAGCACACCCCCTCCACAGTTACAAGGAGCCCCACACGCATTTCCCCGCAGTCCAGAGCCCCTCGTGTTTCTTGGTGGGTCTTCCAGAGTCTGGCAGTGTAGATGATGCATGTACTGATGTCAGAGAAATAAAGGGCACATGAGAGAGTCTTCATCATAATAATTATTCTGTACCTTCCTTCTTTAAGTTTTGTCTTTGAAATTTTATTATATAATCTGTCAGAGCAATTGGCTCACATAATTTTGGAGATGATAGGAAACTAGAGAACAATTCATAATTCCTCTGTTACTGCCAGGAACCTAGACCCAGAGGGTGAAGTGACTTACCCAAGGATGCACAGCAAGTCAGTGATGTAGCTTGATTGCCAGGAATTCTTCTGAAGGTTCTTCAAATGTCTGTTGGACAAAGTTTCTGGATTTCAAGAGGTAAAAATCAACACTATAAATGAAACAAAGAGGAGACAGGTTGGCATGATAGAGGGCAATCACAGAGCCTCAGAGACTTGTGAGAACAAGAGATGCCAGAGAAAGGCTGAGGTCTCATAGCTGGACTGGTCACACTGGGAGGCCAGTGGCTGCTCCCCCAGCAAATCCCACACATCCCCTCTCCACAGCTTCAGAGTGCCAGGATGGGGTACCCAGGCCAGGATGCCAACCCACAGCTTGAAACCCCGCTGCCGAGGCTGGGGGAAATGGTCTACCCCATTGGTTTTAGAGGAGGGAGCATACCTATGCATACTCAGGCCTGATTCTATTTTATATAATATTATACAGTTCTGCAAATGTGCATATTTTATGTGATTGTATAACTAATATATATTAAGTGGGCATCAGTTTATTAAATCTGGGAAATCCCTAAAGTAGGAGAGGGTTGGATGTTGAAGGGCAAGAACCTGAAGAGAGACACCCCACGTCCATCAAGGTCCACCTGCTGCCATCGGGGACAATTCTCTCTGCGTGATGTATCTCGGTCACTCTCCATGCACCTGTTCCGCCATCTAAGGGCTGGATCTCTGTGCTGTCTTCTCATTAAAACTCCATCTCCTATAACAACTTCACCTCAGGATAAAACTGTGCAGTTGACCCAGACCAGCACATCTTACACACAATGCAGGGAGGAAGGGCGTATGTGTGAGGCGGTGGCCTGCGCTGGCACCACCAATCCACCGCTCACCGTCCGGACTCCTTATTCTTAGGCGCCTCATTCATTCCAGGACATTACTGGAGCTTTGACTTTTTAAAAAACATTTTTATGAGGATAATCATTAAGTTCAGGATTTGATCAGCTGCTGATGAAATGTTAGAGCTACTCGGCGACAGGGCAGGTCACCGAATTCAGAGGCTCTGTGACTTGTGTTGCAACGATGCCCCCTGGGTTGGGGAAGTACCTGCCTCCCTTCTTCACAGAGCACTCACTGAGGAGTCCAGGAGCAGTTGGAAAGCTTTTGCCAACATGAGTTGATAAGTTTTTATGAGAACACCTTAATTTTTCCACCTCTGCTCCTGGGTTTGGTCCTGTGTTTGGCTCTCGGCAGGTATGATGGGAGTGGACGGGGTATGGCCCCGATGTCGGGGGGAACATGTTGAGCAGCATGGAGGAGACAGAGCTTAACTGAGATATTCCATGTTCACTCACTAAGGGGGTCTTCAGTGTTATGCATTCAGAAATATTTGAAATCATGTAGGGAGTCGGAACATTAGTCACATTTAGGGGTGGCACACAAACCCAAAGATTCAGACTGTGTCCTTGGGGTGAAGGAAGGGCCACATTTTATGCCTAAATCTGTACAATGGTTTCATGTTAATCAAGGTTAAAAAAAACTGTAAGGAGATAGAAATTGTAACTACCTTGATGTGATAATTACACATGTATATATGTATCGAATTATGCTGGATCCCACAAATACGTACAATTAAAACAATAGAAAGGGCAGGTGTATTTGTTTTTCAGAACTGGGGATTGAACCCAGAGACATTCTTCCTCTAAGCTACACTCCCAGTCCTATTTTATTCTTTATTTTTTTTTTAATTTTGCAATACTGGGGATTGAACCCAGGGGCATTCTACCTCCGAGTTACACCCCCAGCCCTATTTTTTTATTCTTTATTTTGAAGTAGGTTCTCACTAAGTTGCAGAGGGCCTCACTAAGTAGCTGAGGCTGGCCGTGAACCTGGATCCTCCTGTCTCAACCTCCCAATTACTGAGATTACAAGTGTGCACCACCACACCTAGCTTATTCTTTATTTTGAAACAGGGTCTCACTAAGTTGCAGAGGGCCTCACTATGTAGCTGAGGCTGGCCGCGAACCTGTGATCCTCCTGTCTCAGCCTCCCAAGTACTGGGATTACAAGCGTGCACCACCATGCCCAGCTAGGTGTTTGCTTTTGACAAGCATCAATAACAAATCACATTTATACTTTAAGCATCTGGGCCCATCTTTGTGTCCGATGGCACAATGAGGTCGCGAGCTGGGTCTTGTTTACTGTATCTGAAGATACGCTGGCCGCTTCTCGTCTTCCTGGTCTGGCACTATGAGGGAAAATAAAATCCTCCAGTCAAATAGTGAAGTAAATTATTCAAAAATGAGCTTTGAGCTTCCTGAAGAGGCACAGGTGGTGATGTGACCTGCTCTGTGATTACCAGGAGGGACAGCATCTCTCCGGCAAGCTCCTCTATGACAGCTCATGGCCACCAGAGAAGGGCAACTTGAACCAACTCCCCAAAGATACAGCCAGCCGTGCAATGGCCAAATGCGGAGGAAGGAGACAGTTCAAATGATGCTATGTCCAAACATGACGGCATAGTTACCAACCTCACTAACATGCATGCGGCTAGGGGAGGGGGGTGGGATCAGGCGGGGACACACCGAGTGACTCGTGCACGTATGCGTGTATCACTTTGAACCTCACTCTAAGGTATAATTACCATGCACCAATAGAAGTATATTAAAAAAACAAAAACCAAAGTTCTCATTCAGACAAGATGCGCAGCCCCAGCTCCTAGCTGCGGCTTCTGCCTGCCTTCAGGAGGTGGCAGTGAGCAGGGGGTGTCCTGTGCGGGCGCGAGGCTCTACTAACTGCCGTCATTCCTTTGTCCCCAGAAACACGGACTTGCCTCCTGCCTCCTGCAGGAAATCCACCAGCACACAAATGTCAGAGAGCTGGCTAGTCGGGGGTTTGTTCTGTCTTCTTGCTTTTCCCTACATTTTTCAACTTCCAGCTCCTGGACGGTTTTCCTCTCCATTGAATGAAACCGTGGTGGCCTTCACCTGAGCGTGATGAATGAGCCAGCTCTCCGCTCTTTCCTTCACTGTCAAGCCATCTGAGACTCGCCGGGCAGAAATGGCGGTCCAGAAAGCACCCCGCAGATCCCTCCGAGCCCAGTCTCTGTTCAGAGCACTCAAGAGACACCGGGAGACCCTGGAAATCAGACCCCAGGAGCCGGGAACCTCTGCCCCACTGTGCTAATGATTCGTGGTGCTTTCCTGGGGCCGTGTCCCTCTATTTCTGAATCTCCTTTGCCATTATGTGTCTAGCCATCCACACTCGGCAGTCAGGGGGACTGCTGCGAGATGCTCGGCGGGGGACGGGGCCATATGTTTCCAGAAATACCATCCAGACTTGCTAGCTCTGGGCCTGGGGAGATCAGATGGTTCATAAGTGGATTTGGGTTTGGCAGGATTTTTGTATGCGTTTTCCTCCATAAGGTTTCCAATGAAGATATTAAAGGTTGGAGTGTACAGATTCCAATCACTTTGGACTTTCAAATTTTAGTTATTAGGGAGAAGGGCTTTTTAACTTTTAAGATCATTGATATAAAAAATATTGTATTGTGAGAAAATAAGCATGAACAAAAATAGGGATTAAATGTTAAATAATACATAAGAGATAATCCATACACCCAAACTCCATCCCCACAATTACCCACCTTGTAATGATCATGTTTTATCCATTAAGTGGCAGGAGATGGTAGTCTGAATGTCTGGATCTCCTCCAAATTCATAGGTTGAAATCCAGACCCTCAATGCGATGATTGGGAAGTAGGGCCTTTGGGAGCTAATGAGGGTGACACTCTCATAATGGACTTAGTGCCCTTATAAGAGAAACGGCTGCCCCCCATGTAAAGATGCTGCAAGATGGTGCTATCCACTGGGAGTGCTGGTGCATACTTGTAATCCCAGTACTTGGGCAGCTGAGACAGGAGGATCACAGGTTCGCAGCCAGCCTCAGCAATTTATTGAGGCCCTCAGCAACTTAGCAAGACAAAAAAAATTAAAAAATTATAATAAAATAAAATAAGGCTGGGGGTATAGCTCAGAGGTAGAATGCCCCAGGGTTCAATCTCCAGGACCATACACACACAAAAGAAGGTGCCATCCATGAGCTAGAAAGCCCTCCTTAGGCAGCAAATCAGCCAGAGTCTTGATCTTGGGCTTCCAGCCTCTGAAGTATGAGCTACATTTCTGTTGTTTATGGGACACAGCATCTATGGTCATTCTTGAAGCAGCTCAGATGGACTAGATGAGGCGTGTTTTTGAAGGAGGCATTTAGTTTTCCCCAGTGAGAGGCAGGCTTCCTTTTCCTGAAATATTTATGTGGTAAAAGTTTCAAAAAAAAACATAACATAAATGCTTTAAAGCATATAGCACACTTGCCATGGCCCCAGGTTGGAACAGGTAAACATTTATACCTATACATTTTCCTCTACATACTATGTTGGAAGTATATCAAAACTTTGATATATTTTCTTTGCCATTTGATAAACATGTGTTCTCATGTCCTTTGTAATCTCTTCTCAGGATTATTTACAAAGGCATTGCTTAATTTCTACAAATGTAGACATTTTTTAGTTACACTTGTATTATTGATGTCTTGCCTGATACCACTGTATTTAAAGAACACATGAAATTGCTTAAAATGTAGCTAGAATTGCTTTTGGCCCTTCTGTGATAGTTGGTTTGGTTTGTCAACTTGACCCACCTGAGATCATGTGACTTTGATTGTGTAACAGCAGATTGAACCGGAAGTCCTGCCCTAAATGTGGGTAGCAGGGTTCTGATAGGTGCAGGACTTGGATAAAGGAAAGAGAAAGCCGCGTAGAGGGAGCTGCGACTCTTCCTGAAGGAAACGCACCTGCTTTAGTCTGAGATCGTCGTCCTCCAGCCTTCGAACTGAAACTTCACCATCGTTTCTCCGAAGAGCTTCCTTATCTTCACATCTTGGACTGGATTGAATTGGTGGTTGCTTCAATCCTAAGGCTCCAGCTCTTAAACCGCCCGACCAGCTACTGATTCCTTTGATTCTTCATGTGCAGTCGAAACTCAGGACTACATTGTGAGCTGATCTAATAAATCCTTTTTTATTTCATTCTGTGAATTCTGTTGATCTAGTGAACCCTGACCAATACACCTTCATATAAACAATTTTTATAAATATTGCATTTGAATTTGAGAAGTTAGTCCATTTCACATTTATCTACATTTTTTGTCTGTTCGTTTTAATTTTTATTTGAAGAGTTGTTTCAAAAGTCTCTCTGTGGTTGTGATTTCCCTGTTTTCCTCTTATTTAATTTTCAGCTTTTGCTTTATGTTTTGAAATTGTATTATTAGGTACAGGCAAATTGAGTACTTAACCTGTCTATTAAATTGTACTTCTGGGGTTTGGAAATGTCCCTCTTGATGTCTAAAAAATACTGCTTTCAAGTTGTCTATCTCTGATACTAGTTAAGTTATTCCAGATTTATTTTGGTTAGTATTTTCAGTGTATACCTTCCCCGATTCTTTCATTTTAAACTTTCTGTATTCTTATATTTAAAACATTTATTACAACCAACATATATTTGGATTTTCAAATAAAGATTATGAACCTTTGTCTCTTATTTGTATTATTTACATTGTGTGTGTGTGTGTGTGTGTGTGTGTGTGTGTGTGTGTGTGTGCACGCGGTACTAGGGATGATCTCAGGGGCATTTTATCTCTGAGCTACACCCTCAGCCCTTTTCATTTTACTTTTTTTTTTATTTCGAAGCAGAGTCTCACTAGGCTGCTGAGAGTCTTGCTAAGTTGTTGAGGCTGATCTTGAACCTGCAATCCTCCTGTCTCAACCTCCCAAGTACTGGGATTACAGGCGTGCACCACCACGCCTGGCTATTATTTACATTTAAATGAAATGCAGTTACTTATATCTTGTGTTTAAGTCTAGCATTTTACACGTCTTCCTATTTGTGCTGTCTGATCTTTGCTCTGATTTTCTTCTCCGTAGCATCATTTTTGATCCATCGGATCTGTGTTCAGTTTTACAGCTAAGCGCTGTCGCCTCTTTAGTGGTGTACTCTTTCGAGTCCCTCAGTGGCTGCAGTGCAGACTGGAACATGAGTCCTTGATTCATTTGAATTTAAGTTAAAATATTACTTTTACTCCTTCTTGAATAATAAAGGACTTTGCTCTATTTTTATTCCTGTTTGGGGGGGCAATGGTTATATTTTAATGCTTCATATAATTTAAATCCTGAAAGAATTTTAATCATCTTAATGATATTCAATTAGAGTTAAACATATATCCACCCTTTCTGATGTTTTCAATCTTTGTGTTTCTAAGCTTCTTTTCGAAATCATTTTCCTTTTGTTGAAAAACTCCTGTTTTGTTTGTTCCTTTTGGTATTGTTCTACAATGATGAATTCTCAATTCTTGTTTGTTTAAAAACACATTCATTTCATTTTGCTCTGTATCCAATTCTAGCTTGGAAATATTTTCTCTCAGCATCTAACGCAGCCGTTTACCTGTCTCTTGGCTTCTATTGTGCATTCTGTAAAGACAGCTTCAGTCTTACTGCTGCTCTTATAATTTTCTGTTTTCTTCTGATTGCCTTTCAGTAATTTTATCTTTTTCTTTGTTTTTCAGCAGTGTTAAGTTGCAGCAGGTGGAATTCTGAAGTCCCCCAGTGTCCCCACTCCCCTGTCACCCCCTGCCTTGGGTGGGACCTGTCCTGGGATGAAGTGGTACTCCTGGGACTGTGGTATCCTGGACAGGAAGGGATTCTGCAGATGCAATTGGGGTCCCACATTAGTTGACATTGAGTAAATCGAGGAGTAGATTATCCTCCTTGGTCTGACTCAGGTGACATCTTTGAACACAGAGTTTTCCCAGCCTTCTTGAAGGAAGCCCATGGTGTGCACTGCTCATGGGTACAGGGGGCCTGTCATAGCTTAGAGTGGTCTCTAACCGGTAGCTGGAGAGAGAGCGTGACCTCAGTCATACAACCCTAAGGACTGAATTCCATCAGCAGCACAAAAGAGGTTGGAAGAGGGCCCTGGGCTTCAGATGAGACCACAGCCGTGGGAGGCCCCTGAACGGCAGCCCTGTGAGAACTGAGTGGGGACCATGCTGAGCCTGACCTGGGTTTCTCATCTCTGAAATTCAGAGGTGTGAAGCTTTATACCCCTAAGTTATGAAGTTTTTTTTTTTACTTCTGAGTCATGAAGTTTTATACCTCTAAGTTTGTGCTAATTTGTTACATGGTGATAGAAAACTAATACCAGTGATTTTTATTTTTCTTATTGTTTCTTAAATCTTGCAGAGACTTCAAATCCCTTTTTGAATTGTGGATCCATGTCTCATTTGTTTTAGGAGCATGTTTGGCTAGTATTTCTTCAAAAACGGCTTCCCCTCCATTTTTCTCTCCTGTAGTTCTGTGTTCCCAAGAATCTATATATTAGACATCTTTGCAATGTCTCATGCACCTCTTTTTTGTATCTATGTCTCCTGGATTTAATTCCCAGAGCACAGATTCATGTGTAAGTCACATGGAAGCTTGGAGCACCGTCAGATCTTTCTTTGCCTTCGTGTGACTTACACTAATTTGTGTCTTCCCCACACAGTGAGATTTCTAGAACTTCTACATAGCTTTTTCGACCTCAATAGACCCTTTCTGTTTTGTTTCTCGGCTACCTGCTCTGTACACACTCAGGTTACACATTGGTCCAGTGCTTCAAGAGGAAATGGCATGCTGGGAATTGCATTCACTTCTCTGTGTTTCTCTTGTTCCCAGGATCATTTTTCTTTCAGATCGGGTTGTTTGATAATCCTGGACTTCAAGGTTTATCTTCCAGTGCAGTGACGCTCCAGGAGATCTAGGCTATAGTTTTCTCTTTAGCCTTTCTGTCTCAGAATAAAACCTGAGACATGACTATGGAGGACAGATCTGTGGAGAACTTCCAAATCACCTTGCTTTTGTTTCCTTTTCTCTGGAGTCCTGACTTCTATAATTTCTCATTTTCCTTGCTGATCTCTGATTCTTTAAAAGATGACTCATATTTTAAGGTTGTTTTCCTTGGGAGAATTCTCCAAATGACAGTGACGACATCTCAGCTTGGATTAAGACTATGTAGGTAGTCAGAACAGTGTAGTAGGCATACTCTAAGTGAGTTTCCATTCACCAAGGAAACAATGCCAAATGCTACTCAAATATTGCTTGAGAATCAGCTGATGGCATCAGACCCGAAAGAAACATGTTCATGATTAATGTGAAGGACACTCATGATTGATGGCTAAAACATGTCGATGGTTCAACAACCAACCTATTGGAAGTATAAATATGTTGAGATAACTAAAAAGGTGCCGATGAAAGCCATCACCATGAAAAATACCAAGGAAACTGTAGCTTTGGTTTAGCAGCTTGGACCCACAGCCATATCACCTGACCTTGGATAATTAAAGCCACATGAAAACTACCTGCATTTTATAGACCTTGGAGGCATGTTCATCCTTTTGGGAAACTCCTCCACTATAGCTCTCAGTCCTATCCCCCATGCCTTGTGTGATGGTTAGTCTGGACTGTCAACTTGACTGGATCATGAAACACCTAAGATGATGTGACTTTGGGTGTGTTCATGAGATGATTGGTTTAGGTAAGGGCAGACTGAAGGGGAAGTCCTGCCCTGAATGTAGGCAGCGTGGTTCTGATAGGCGCAGGACCTGGATAAAAGAAGGAGAAAGCCGCGTGAAGGATGCGTGGTTCTTCCTGAAGAAAGCACGTCTGCTCTCGTCTGAGATATCGGCCTTCAGCTCTTCGAACTGGACCTTCACCATCGATTCTCTGGAGTTTCCTGACCTTTCCATCTTGAACTGGGACTGAATTAGTGGTCGCTCCAATTCTGAGACTCCAGCTCTTGGACCACTCGACCAGAGGCTGGTTCCTCCGACTCTCCACGTGCAGTCGGAAACCTGGGACTACACTGCTTTGGACTGTAAGCTGATTTCATAAATCCCCTTTTACCATACACATGTTCTGTGAGTTCTGCTACTCTAGTGAATGCTGACCAATACATGTTGGGACCAAGTCCAGCTTCATCAAGGAGAATTTCATCGAGGAAGTGTAGTTAGAATGCATGGGCTCTGGGAGTCACACGGAATGGACCTAAGGTACCAGTCTACTCTCCTCATTCTCTACTAGGCAAATTACCCAGTTTTCAGTCTCAGCTTCCCAATTTGTGAAATGAAGGTTGTTATGACAATCAACAACACCATTGTGATAGTTAATCTAAGTTGTCAACTTGACCTGATCATGACACACCCAAGATTATGTGATTTTGGGTGTGTAACAGCAGATTAAAGAGAAAGCCCTGCCCTGAATGTAGGCAGCAGAATTCTGATAGGTGCGGACTTAGATAAAAAGGGAGAAGCGACTCGTGTGCACGACTCGTTCCGAGGAAAGCAGATCTGCTC